>ML414272.1:1971-46020 GCA_005239525.1 Nicotiana knightiana | reverse complement strand
CAAAAAAAAAAAAGTAAAAAAATAATTTTTTTTTTGTGCGGAGGGATAGTAGGGTGGGTGGTGATGAAAAAAAACTAAAATTTAAAAAAGAAAACTTTTTTGGAGAGAGCGGGTAGAGTGGGCAGGCATGCGGTGAGGTTAGGTGGGTGGGTGTGGGAGTGTGGGGTGGACTGGTAATGATGGGGAATAGGGTGGGGAAGGTTGAGAATGAGTTTTGGAAAATATTTTTCCTTCTCTTGATAAGGAAAAAATTTTCCTCCGATTGAAGTAAAATGAGTTCATAACAAAAATATTTTCCAAAATATTTAAACCAACCTAACACACCCTAAAGCTTAGTGAAAGGACATATCAGTACGTGAAGGGTAATATTCCAACTTTGAAAAGTAAGGAAGGTTATGGGGAGAATGTAGCAATGTATAAATTGCTTTTGAGCTAATTTTCACTATTTGGTGGCTGCTAGTTGGACAAACTTACACCGTCCCTACTGCTTCTTTTTCCTCCCTTTTACATGTAAACATTTAGAGTCCCTCTCTGAAAAAGCTTATTTTGTACGTGCCACTTAGAGGTGGCAAGTCAACTACTCTTTTTCAGTAATTCCTTCAATCTGTGTCCACACTTAAACGGGATTCAACATGTTAAATTTGAAATCACCTATCAAACTATCGAATCAATATGGGTCAGATTGGTGTAGTCCAACATGTCAAAATGCAACCAAGAAACTCAAACATATAAAATCGGAGATCGGAAACGATATAAATTTAGAGGGTTCAAATAAACTCGCTTCATAGAACAAATATATTGTCTACACACGTAATTATTATCAAAACCAAGAACAAAGCGGTTATTTAGTCTACACACGTATAGGTTGAAAGCAGTGACGAGCTAACACAAGGCCGGGTCCAATATCAATATCCCACAACAGTTCATAACAGCATAATACAAGTGATAAAAGAGGTATCTTAGAAGTAAAAATGCTCAACTCATTCACAGTTCAAGAAAATAGTCATGCTTTTTTTTTCAAGCATCTCAGTGAAAACCCAAATCTTTTACCGAAAATGCCAAAAATACGAGTAAGTTTTAAAAATATAATTTTTCCAAATATTTTTTCCACAATAAATAAGATGTTTCATTTTCTTTCCAGATAACAAGTGTGAAATATCTCTCTATAGCATGAGAAAAAATGCATCCCTATGCCTGTATGTCATGTGTGCATGCAAATGTCGTGTATCTCAGAGATGAATCATGTACTCACACTCTCAGAGTACTCAATCTCATTGTCTCACCCTTTTTACTCATCATGCGCAACCACTCGGTACTGTATATGGCCCATACGGCCCAGGGAAGATCCATCCCGAAATATATATATCACTGACCATCAGTCACTCAGTACCGAGGAATGCCAATTCGGCCCCATGGAGAAGATCCATCTCCAGGTACATAAATGCTTCGGACAAGATATATGTCCAGGGAAGATCCATCCCTCAATATAATCAACCATACTCACTAGGGGTGTATAGACTCCGTAGGGTCTCCTACAGCCCAAGCGCTATAATCCGAACGGACAACTCACGTGCTATAATATCAATATTGGATCCGCAAGGACAACTCGCGTGCTATAATATCAATATCTGGATCCGCACGGAAAACTCACGTGTTATACGGATAACTCACGTGCTATAGCATCAATATCCTCGTAAACAGGCCCCCAGCCTCACTCAGTCATCAATCTCTCCAATCTTACTCACGGGTATGTCATAAAACCAGCCCGACAACAATGATATGATGTATCAATAAATAACCACTGAGACTAAGATATAATATGAATTCCCAAATATTACTGAGTACGAAATATCAATAAAATCAGTAAAATGACAGTAAGAAACGACCACTATGGGTCCCAACAGTATCAGCATAAAGACTAAACATGATATCCAATATGATTGACAGCTCATTTATTTTATCGCATGGTGAAATCACGGATATTAACAAAATAGGACTACTATATAGTTCTAGGTAAATAACAGAGTCCCAATTCACTTGGTGCACGCCCACATGCCCACACACCCGTCACCTAGCATGTGCGTCAGCTCAATACGAATCACATAACACGTATTTTGGAGTTTTATACCCTCAGCACTAAGTTTAGAAGAGTTATTAACCTCGAAGAAGCTAAATTCAATACCAAGCAAGCCAAATGATGCTCCAAACGCGCGTACCGACCTCTGAACGACTCGAAACTAGCCAAAAGAAACTCAAATGTATCAAATAATGCAAAAGGAAACAAACTCAATCGATAAAGGTCGAATCTTTAATCAAAATCTCAAAATCGACCAAAAGGTCAAACCCGGACCTGCACCTCGAAACCCGATAAAACTCACAAAATCTGATAACCTATTAAATTACGAGTCCAACCATACTAGTTTCACTCAAATCCGACTCTGAATCGATGTTCAAAACTAAAAAATTCACTTTATGAAATTTTAGACAAAACCCTCAAATTTCACTTTGAAATCATCAATAAAATGCCATAAACAAATATAGATTCATGAAATATAACCAAAATAGAATATAGAACACTTACCCCAATCCATATGGTGAAACTCTCCTCCAAAAATTGTCCAAATTCGAGCTCCCCAACTCAAAATATGCCCGAATCAACAAACCTTCGATATTAAGTATTTTTGCCCAGCTTTTTTGCCTCGTTTTATATGCCAAATGATCCCGAAACTTTATTATGATGCCCCCAAATGATTCCTTGTGAAATTTCAGTCAATTTAGGCTTTTAAATCACTCCATTTGACCTTATAATGAAGGAGATATGTTGGTTCCAATATTTGAAAATAGTGCAGATTTTGTAAAATGACCATAAAATCCTCATACTATGTCTAAATTTGATGATTATTTTTTCTATGGATCCGTAATTACGATATAATGCTTCAACAAAAACAGAAATCAAAGCTCATTTTTTCAATGTGGTACCTTATATGATTGAAGAAACGACGTCGAAACATAAGAAAAACGAGCGCAACACAACACAAACCTATCGGAAACTCACCCGAGCCCCTCGGGACCCCGTATACCAACAAGTCCCATAACATAAAACAGACTTACTCGAGGCCTAAAATCACGCATAACAATATCGAAACGACGAAACGCACCTCAACTCAAACTTAGTGAACTTTCGAACTTTCGGCTTCCAAAAACTCTCGTCGAAACATATCAAATCAACTTGGAATGAACTCAAAATTTTCACACAAGTCCTAATATATCATACAGATCTACTCATGCCCCCAAAGTACCGAGCAAAGTTCAAATGCCCAAAACAACCGATCGGGTCGTTACATATGGTATCAGGCCAGCAAATTCTCTAAAGAGCCTCTCGATTCTGGTAAAAGGCTAACCAACATTGCCACTAGAATCGTCAATATGGGCTTGGCCCGTTGGACCAGCACAGCTCGTGATGTAGCAGGGTTGGGCTAGAATTTTTGGAGCCCATTGAAAAATGAGGTTTTTAAGCTCGGCCCAATAAGCTCATGGCTCGTGAGGCTTGATTAGGTTGGGCCGACCTATAGGCCTAATAATAATATTTTTTAAATATATAAAATATAAAAAGTTATATTGTCTCTAGAAATGAAAAGTCGGATTTGGATCTTTACTTAGAGGAACCAAAGTTTGATCTTGAAAAGTTTCAGGAGATGGATGTTGTCATGTATTGGAAGGACCGTGCTAGAAAATATCTCTATCTTTCGTTGATGGCGCGTGATGTACTTAGTATTCCTATCACCACTGTAGTATCGAAATCAACATTTAGCATTGGAGGGCGTGTTCTGACAAAGTACAGAAGTTGCATCCATTATGAAAATGTCCAAACTCTTGTTACTACTCGAAATTAGCTACACGACATTTCCCAAACTCAAATTGGAAATTATTTTTTATGTGAATTTGAATATTATTAGTTTATAAAATTTAATTATTATTAATATTTAACTAATTAATATTGCATATGAATTGTAAATGTAGATGAAATTGAAGATGTTAAGACAATCTTGTCACAAGTGAAGTCAAATGTGTTTGATGAGATGACGTGTTGGATATCCCATAAGTGTCATGGACGTTCTCTTGAATAGTTTGTTTTGAGTTTTAACTTTTAGTGAATGAAACATAGTCTTGCCTTTCAATTTTTTATTGTTTATTGTGATATATTAAAACAATATAAAAGTTATTAAGTTCTGCAAAACTTTTCCGATAAGATATTTTTTAACTTTTAATATTTATCTTTTTTAGGTTAGAATTTAAAGAAAAAATATAAAATTATATTTTCAAAATGATGGGCCGACCCGTGTGGGCCCGTTGCCCATATAGGACTTGGGTCAGTTGACCGTTGTAAGGCCTATCAAAATGGTGGGCTAGCCCATCCCAACCCGTCAATTGCTAAAGCCTATGTGGACTGGACAAGGCTAACCGGCCCAACCCATATTGACAGCTCTAATTGCAACTTCATTTTATTCTCAAACCAATTACCAATATTTACCAAACAAATCATGGTTCCCCAACCAACACCACAGTAATTGTGACTGTTGCATCTGTTATCCCACAACAGTCCTAACGGATCTCAATCAATCCAATTTTGCAACTACACTTGAAACTCACTAAGAGCCATAATTTTTCTACTTGGAAAGCACAAATATCTACCCTTCTCTTTAGGTATGATCTTATGGGCTATCTCGGCGGCATTGAACCGTGTCCTCCACAATTTCTCAACTCAAGAAATGGCTCAAATACTCAACAAACTCTCAACCTGGCTTACAAAATCTGGACAAGACATGATAGTCTTCTTCGAAACCCAATCATGGCCTCGGTAGATAGCACGATTGAACCAGTTATCGCTAATTCCCCAACAACTGCAACAACTTGGAAAAGTCTACATAATGCATATGCAAACAAATCACACGCCCCTTTTTTTGGACTTCGTGAACAACTATCCACTCTTAAGCGAAGCTCTAAGTCCATTGCTGAATTTATGGGAGAGATAAAGACTCTTGCGGATGAACTAGCTGCCTCCAGCTCCCCTCTTAACAGTGAATAATTAACCATTAAAGTTCTTAGTGGTTTGGGACCTGAGTACAAAGAGATCTCTCCAGCTACCTGTAACGACCCGATCGGTTATTTTGGGAATTTAAGCTCCGTTCGGTGGCGTAAGGTCTTGAACAGCTTCACATTATGTATATCGACCTACGTGCGTAGTTGGATACAGTTACTGGATAATCCGGAATTGAATTGGAAGAAAATTTTCAATTTTTGAAGCTTAAGTGATAGAAGTTGATCGGAGGTTTGAATTTTGAGTAAATGGCCTCGGAATGATTTTTGAGTGATGCCAACAACTTTTTATGATGATTTTGGACTTAGGCGCGCGTCCGAAATTGGTTTTGGAGGTCCGTAGAGTAATTTGAGGTAATTCGGCGAAAGTTAAAATTTCGGCGATTTCGACCGATAGGTGAAATTTTGATATCGGTTCGGAATGGAATTCTGAGAATGGTTGTACGCTCGTTGTGTCATTTTTATTACTTTTCTGCAAAATTTGGCGTCATTCCGCGTTGAATTGATAGGTTTCGGCATGAGTTTTGATATTTAAAGATTTGAAAATTTATTAGTTTTATTTTTGGTTTGATTCGTCGTTTCGGCGTTGTTTTATATGGTGTGAGACCTCAAACGAGTCCGTGTTAGGATATATGACTTATTTGTGTGATTAGACGGAGTCCCGGGGGCCTCGGGTGTGTTTCGGATGGGCTTCGGGTCAATTATCTTCTATTCTTCACTGCTGATTCTGTCTTCTGGTTTTTCCTCTACGCAATCGCATAGGAATAGACGCGATCGCATAGTGTTATATGACCCGCCTAATTTTTAATCTTCGCGATCGCATCATTTCATACGCAATCGCATAGCACATTTTTGGTCAGCAAACATTTTCCTTATATGCGATCGTATCATTCCACACGCGATCGTATTGTACATTTTTTGCTCAGTAAATATTTTCCTTCTATGTGATTGCATCAGTCCTTACGCGATTGCATAGCACATTTTAGGCCAGTAATTATCTTCATCTCATTCTATAGTGTTTTGTTCTTAACTGAGGTTATGATTATTTTCACGTTGCTTGTCCTTAAATGAAATTGTTGAATACCCTTGAAACTGCCAAACTTAAAGGAAGTTTGGATAGACTATACCTTAGTTAACTTGCCCGTAAATAGAGTTATCGGATTCGTGTTGACTTCTTTTTGTTAACCCGTGCATTTAGGTACGACTGTTACATGTTATTTTCCTTCCTTGTTGAGCGGTTCTTAATATGCCTAGCTTTCTTTATTATGTTTATTTCTCGTAACCTAGTTTTGCATATCTTGTGATCAAAGGTTCTTAAGTTGATATATTTATTGTATCTTGAACTGTTGCCATTGTAGTTGTTGTACTTGTTGTGGAGACGCACAAGGTTTCTTCCATGTTGTTGTGGTTATTGTGATGCACGAGGTTTCTGTCGTGCGGTTGTTGATATTGGGGTTTGCACAAGGATTCTGTCGTGCCGTCTTTATATTTATATTGCATATGTGGCGTGACAAGGAGGGATATGTATATGTGGGTTGCGCATGTCGAGACAAGGTGGGAACATGCTTATGCACGTGTGGCGAAACAAGGCGGGCATATACTTTACTATTGCACACATGGCGAGACAAGGTGGGCTATGTCAAGGACTGTTTGTGATACTTGTGTTGGCCTGGGGGCATTCCTTGTTGTTGATATTGTGTACTGGAATACATACGGTGTGAGTTTATTCGTGTGGAAATTTGTGAGATGACAATCTATGTGTTTCCCTTTTCTTTCCTTATACTTATGGGTTGTTGAATCTTGTTAGGACACCTGCACAAGCATACACATAGTTAAGTACTAGTAATGGATTTATGGCTCCTTGTTGTTGTCAAGTATAGATACTCTTGTTGTACTTACCGTATGGGTGGAGATGACCTAATTGGCACATAAGTCGTTCGTGCAGTTAGCACTCGAATGAGGGCGCAAGATGCCAAGTGTTAGGGTTCGAATATTGGGACCCGTAAATGGTGATTTGTCCAAGGTTCGGAACCTCGTGGACATGACTACGAATTTGATGTAGAAGTGGTTGAAGTTGTTGAGACATTACTTGTCCGTGTTGTATAGTTACATTCCAAATTTGTTTGTGTTCTATTCAATCTTTGTGTTGTTTCATGGTTTACGCTGATACTTTTTGTTTTTCCTTCTCTATCGAATTCACTGTATTGTTATCTATATTGCGTAGCCTTTATGTGTATATCGTTTACCCCTTTATTCCTATATTGATACTTGTTCAATTTATTAGACCAGTGGGTGTCTTGACTGGTCCTTGTCACTACTTCACCGAGGTTTGTCTTGATACTTACTGGGCACCGCTGTGGTGTGCTCATACTACTCTTCTGCATATTTTTGTGCAGATTCAGGTATTGATCGTTTGTAGCTGTGCGGACTCTTGCCGAGGAGACTTAAGTTAAACCTACCGTTGCACTTGCAGGCTTAGGAGTCACCTTCCTATTTTGCATTTACACTATTTTTGTTTACTTCCAAACAATTGTAATTAGAAGTTGTAGTAAATTCTACAGAGCTTATGACTTGTACTACCGGGTTTTGGGAATATGCAATTTTTTAAGAATTATTTATTTTATAAAAATATTAGATTTTATTATTATTGTTGTTATTTCATGAATATTAGGCTTACCTAGTCCTTAAGACTAGGTGTCATCACGATACCCAACGGAGGGAAATTTGGGTCGTGACAAGTTGGTATCAGAGCTCTAGGTTCATAGGTGCTACGAGTAAAGCGAGTTTAGTAGAGTCTTGGAGATTGGTACGAAAACGTCTGTACTTATCTTCGAGAGGCTACAGAACTATTAGGATAACTTCACTTCCTTTATTCCTATCGTACGAGTTCATTGATCTTGAAGTTTGAAATTATCATCCAATTCTCTCACAGATGGTGAGGACGCGAGTTGCAGATCCTAAGGATGTTACCCCCGGAGCAGATACTGCCAGGGGCAGAGGTAGAGGCAGAGGCCAACGAGGGGCACGTGCTGCAGCACCTGCCAGAGTAGTCGTTGAGGAGACGCTAGCAGTTCCAGTTGGGGGAAGGCATCGAAGGCGCCTGTTGTTACACCCGGACTTCAGGAAACCTTGGCACAGTTCTGGGATATGATTGGTACCTTAACTCAGGCGGGGTTAATTTCGGGTGCACCAACTACTTCACAGAGAGGGGGAGGATCTCAGACTCCCGTCACCCACACTCCAGAGCAGCGAGATCATGTTGGTCAAGCTCCAGTTGTCATGTCAGCACAGCCTGTGGTCCCAGTTCCGCCCGCGGTTAAGGCAACAACATCTGAGGAAGAACAACTTAGACTTGAGAGGTACAAGAAGTACCACCCTCCTACGTTCAGTGGATTGGCGACAGATGATGCCCATGGTTTCCTAGAGGAGTGTCACCGCATTCTTCGTACTATGGGTATTGTAGAGAAGAGCGGGGGTGCTTTTGTTACGTTTCAGCTCAGGGGAGCTGCTTATCAGTGGTGGCAGGTATATGAGTTGTGTAGCCGTCGACTTAGCTTCAATTACATAGTTTCAGTTTTCAGAGATGTTCTTGAGCGAGTTTTTACCTCAATCCCTCCGAGATGCATGGTGCGTGGAGTTTGAGCAGCTGCGCTAGGGCACTATGTCAGTATCAGATTATGCCGTCAGATTCAGTGATTTGGCCAGGCACGCACCTACTTTGGTTGCTACAGTTAGAGAGCGTGTTCGTAGATTCTTTGAGGGCCTCAGGTGTGATATTCGGTTCAGCATGGCTCGGGAGTTAGAGTCGAATGTTTCATTTCAGCAGGTGGTAGGGATTGCTCGCAGAGTTGAGGGCATGCTGGATCATGAGAGAGATGACAGGAGGGACTATACGAGAGACGTCAGACGAAGAGAGGGAACAGAGGTGAGGAGGCCACGTAGGCTGGAGAGATCTACTGGTCCTTATTATGGAGGCAGGGTACGACATGATAGAGGTTTTATGGGTCAGCCAGTTCAATTTGCATTACCGGCTTCGCATGGAGTTTCACGTACTCATAGGTGTCAGAGTACTCGTACCGCACAATTTCCACAGCCACATCAGCAGAGAGGTTATTTTGAGTGTGGAGATATCAGCCACAAGGTGAGAGATTGTCCCAAGCTTCGGGTAGATGTGTTACAGTAGGGCATTCAGGTGAGTAGAGGGCGCCCAAGAGGGGGAGGCCCGGTCTGTTGATGTGTTTCGTATAGTAGGTTGGAGGCCGTCGAGCCATATGTTATAGTACAGGTATGTTTTGATTTGTTACAGAGGGGCACCATTTGTAATTCACTATAGTTCTGTTGGTCGGGACGAGTTTTCGTTATTTGTTGCTTTATTTATGAGTGAGTTTCATGCTTTGCACTCTATTTTCATGTTTGCTCATGTTGGGAGATTATTTGAGTAGTAGCCCATGTCTATCATTGTTTTATTCATCATTGATAGTGGTGAGACTAGAAGTGAGTCCTTGTTGTTCATCATGGTAAGCTTCATGTGATTTTTCCTAAGTATTTTGGTTAGGGGCTGTGAATTGATACTCCATCTAGATGTGAGTTAAGTGAGAGTTATGATTTTATTAGCCGAGACGAGTCAGTGGGAGATTCCAATTGGTATGATTTATATTCGGTATGTGATTTAGAGTTGAGGGCGAGACCCTCATGATATTTTGTGGTTCGATATGGGTGAACCAGGCTGAGTACACCGGTGGAAGTTATATCAGGATGGGATCCTTATGATTGTTCATGTGCTTTAACTCTTTCCTTGTTATTTTGTTATGTAGGTTAGTATTGATATAGGGATTGTACCTGTCGGGCTTATTTGATATTTTCCTTATGTGTTTTTCTTTTCATATTCAGTCATTTTCGTTATGTGTTCCCTAAGTTCCAGCTTGCGGGATGTGTGCCCAGTGGTGTTAGTTGTGGCCTGGTGATTCAGATGTCTAATAATGAAGTCTTTGTGTTTATTGCATCTTTATCTGTATTATGGGGCTTAGAAATAGAGTTCTTTCATATATGAGGCTAATCGCCAATGCCGGATTGATTTCACGCAGCTATTGTGATCCGAAGGGTTATTATGAGCCTATGTGTGGTGTGCTATATTGTGTGGTCATACCTTGTGGGTGTATTCATGAGTTGATGCAGCTGGTTGAGGCTGATGTCGGATATGGATTTAGAATCGGGTGTTTTGGAAATGAGCAGAAGGTGAGAAATTGAGGTATGAGGCTTATCGGTGGTGATAGGAAGGCTAAATTGCAGTTGTGATGGCGACATCATGCTTATGTAGGTTGGGGTGATGTGGGATCACCCGCTGGTATGTGTTGGAAGTGCGCATTCAGTGATTGGATGACTTCGAGGTGAATCTTGGCACGTTCGAGGACGAACGTTTATTTTAAAAGGGGGAGAATGTAACGACCCGACCTGTCATTTTGGGAATTTAAGCTCTGTTCGGTGGTGTAAGGTCTTGAAAAGCTTCACATTGTGTAGATCGACATGCATGCGTGGTTGGATTCAGTTACCGGATAATCCGGAGTCGAATTGGAAGGAAAATTTTAATTTTTGAAGCTTAAGTGATGGAAGTTGACCGGAAGTTTGACTTTTGCGTAAACGGCCTCGGAATGAGTTTTGGCTGATACCAACATCTTTGTATGATGATTTTGGACTTAGGCGCGCGTCCGGAATTGGTTTTGGAGGTCCGTAGAATAATTTGAGGTAATTCGGCGAAAGTTAGAATTTCGGCGATTTCGGCCAATAGGTGAAATTTTCATATCGGGCTCAGAATAGAATTTCGAGAGTGGATGTAGGTCCGTTGTGTCATTTATGACTTATCAACAAAATTTGGCGTCATTCCAGGTTGAATTGATAGGTTTCGGCACAAGTTTTGATATTTGAAGATTTAAAAATTTATAAGTTTGATTTTTGGTTTGATTTGTCGTTTCGGCATTGTTTTATGTGATGTGAGACCTCGAGCGATTCCGTGTTAGGTTATATGACTTGTTTGTGTGATTAGACGAGGTACCGGGGGCCTCGGGTGTGTTCAGATGGGCTTCGGGTCAATTTTCTTCTATTCTTCACTACTGAATCTATCTTCTGGTTTTTCTTCTATGCGATCACATAGGAATAGACGCGATCGCATAGTGTTCTGTGACCCGCCCAATTTTTACTCTTCGCGATCGCATCATTTCATACGCGATCGCATAGCACATTTTTGTTCAGCAAACATTTTCCTTATATGCGATCGCATCATTCCACACGCGATCGCATCATTCCACACGCGATCGCATAACATATTTTTTGCTCAGTAAATATTTTCCTTCTATGCGATCGCATCAGTCCTTACGCGATCGCATAACACATTTTAGGCCATTAATTATCTTCATCTCATTCTATAGTGGTTTGGTCTTAACTGAGATTTCGATTATTTTCACGTTGCTTGTCCTTAAATGAAATTGTTGAATACCCTTGAAACTGCCGACCTTAAAGGAAGTTTGGATAGACTATACCTTAGTTGACTTGCCCGTAAATAGAGTCATCAGATTCGTGTTGACTTCTTGTTGTTAACCCGTGCATTTAGGTGTGACTGTACATGCTATTTTCCTTCCTTGTTGAACGGTTGTTAATATGCCTAGCTTTCCTTATTATGTATATTTCTCGTGAACTAGTTTTTCATATCTTGTGATCGAAGGTTCTTGAGTTGATATATTTGTTGTATCTCGAACTGTTTTCATTGTTGTTGTTGTACTTGTTATGGCGATGCACGAGGTTTCTACGGTGCTGTTGTGGTTATTGTGATGCACAAGGTTTATTCGTGCGATTGTTGATATGGGGGTTTCCATGAGGTTTCTGTCTTGCCGTGTTTATATTGATATTGCACATGTGGCGTGACAAGGAGGGATATGTATATGTGGGTTGCGCATGTCTAGACAAGGTGGGAACATGCTTATGCACGTGTGGCGAAACAAGGCGGGCATATACTTTACTATTGCACACGTGGCGAGACAAGGTGGGCTATGTCAGGGACTGTTTGTGATACTTGTGTTGGCCTGGGGGCATTCCTTGTTGTTGATATTGTGTACTGGAACACTTACAGTGTGAGTTTATTCGTGTGGAAATTTGTGAGATGACAATGTACGTGTTGCCCTTTTCTTTCCTTATACTTATGGGTTGTTGAATCATGTTAGGACACCGACACAAGCATACAGGTAGTTAAGTACTAGTAATGGATTTAGGGATTTTTGTTGTTGTCAAGTATAGATACTCTTGTTGTACTTACTATATGGGTGGAGATGACCCAATTGGCACATAAGTCGTCCGTGCAGTTAACACTCGAATGAGGGCGCAAGATGCCAAGTGTTAGCGTTCGAATATTAGGACCCGTAAATGGTGATTTGTCCGAGGTTCGGAACCTCGTGGAGATGACTAGGAATTTGATGTAGAAGTGGTTGAAGTTGTTGATACATTACCTGTTCGTGTTGTATATTTACATTCCAGATTTGTTTGTGTTCTATTCAATCTTTGTGTTGTTTCATGGTTTATGCTGATACTTTTTGTTTTTCCTTCTTTATCGAATTCACTGTATTGTTAGCTATATTGTATAGCCTTTATGTGTATATCATTTTCCCCGTTATTCCTATATTGATACTTGTTCAGTTTATTAGACCAGTGGGTGTCTTGACTAGTCCTCGTCACTACTTCACCGAGGTTTGTCTTGATACTTACTGGGCAGTGCAATGGTGTGCTCATACTACTCTTCTGCACATTTTTGTGCAGATCCATGTATTGATCGTAAGTAGCTGTGCGGACTCTTGCCGAGGAGACTCAAGGTAAACCTGCCGTTGCGCTCGCAGGCTTCGGAGTCACTTTCCTATTTTTCATTGCACTGTTTTTGCTTACTTCCAAACAATTATAATTAGAATTTGTAGTAAATTCTATAAAGTTTAAGACTTGTACTACCGGGTTTTGGGAATATGCAATGTATAAAGAATTATTAATTTTAGAAAAATATTAATTTTATTATTATTGTTGTTATTCCATGAATATTAGTCTTACCTAGTCCTTAAGATTATGTGACATCACGATACCCAACGGAGGGAAATTTGGGTCGTGACACTACCCGTGCCCGTGACACACGAATAAGCTTTGAGGAACTCTACAACAAACTACTTAGGCTTGAAGTCTTCCTCAAACACGAAGATGCCAAGAAGGAACAACTAATCATCACTGCTCAACTCAACCAAAGGAACTCCGCAAACTTGGGAAGCATATCACGCAATAACTACAACACGGATCTTAAATCGTTTCCCATGAATGGGCATCCCAACATCAATAATCAGTATAGACAACAAAATGAAAATCCATCAGAGCAGTCTAATAATCATCGCGTCCAATGTCATTTCTGCGATAAATTTGGGCATTTAGCCAATGTTTGCCGATCAAGATCTCACTCTACTGCTGGAATGCAAGAGATTTTGCTGCTCGCACCAACATCCCAAATAGTTAGTGGGTAATTGACTCAAACGCTTCGCACCACATGTGAAATGATCCATAAAATCTTGTGTCAGTATCAGACTTCTCTAGATCAGATGAGATTATCATTGGTGACGGTAACAATATTCATATTTCTCACATAGGTGATACCTCTTTCCCAAATCCCTCTTCCCATTCCAGTCCTTTTTTTCTTAATAACGTGTTGTGTGCTCCAAATATTCATAAAAAACTTTTTTCAATGCAGACAAAATAATACCTCTATTGAATGTTTTCCATATTCTTTTCTTGTGAAGGATCTAGGAACGGAGGCATCACTTCTTCAAGGCCGAAATAATGGGAACCTCTATGAATGGTCATCAACCTAATCAACCACCAGGATATCACTAGTGACCACCCAGTTCGCAACCTCCACCAGTCATCCTTCACTACACTTATGGCATGCTCCCTTTGGACACCCGCAACCCGAATAACCAAGTTGATGGTTTGATCATAGAATATTCTTGTCTCTACAACTATGTATTTTACCTTCTATGATTCTTGTTTATGTAATAAAAGCCACCAGCTATCTTTTGGCACTAACACCTTGCAAAGTGTTCGTCCTCTTGATATTCCTTATTCAGATGTGTGGGGACCTTCATCGGTCATCTCTTTTGATAAAGCTTGCTATTACATAGTCTTTGTTGATCATTTCACAATGTACTCTTTGCTCTTTACTTTTAGACAAAACTCTGATATAACCAATATTTTTTATAACTTCAAAAATCAGGGTTGACCGATTGATCGCATCCAAATGCACACCTCTAAAGAGGTATGAAATTGTCGTTTGCAATTATAGTAACCCAACTAAAAGTCGGGGTCGAATTCACAAGAAGCTAAGATAGGAGTTAGGGGTATATATTTTAAAGTGCGTGATTGAATTATCTAGATTTGCACTTCCACAAAAAGGTTTGGTTTCTGTCTCTAATTTTACTCTAAAGATTGCAGAATAAAGAAAGAAGACTAGGATAATTGTTTTTGAGGTTTTTCAAATTGATAAAAAGCCTAGAGTTGTAACTATTACCTAGGTATTTTCCTAATGGGTTAAAGACCTTAATGTTTATTTTGTTGACCGGGATGTATTATAGCTATCAACTCTCAATACCTCTCGGTCAGAGAGTGATTTTGCCCACTTTGGCTTTCTCAATACCAAATGGGTATCACACAAAATAGTTGATAAAAGCTCAAGTCGGATTATTACTATCTCTAGGTTGAACCCTTTAATTGGGTTAATCAATCTCTCGATTGACTCAATTCCTTGTTAGCCAAGTTTTTCTAGACTATGTCTCTCTTTCTTAAGTAGAGACTAAGTCAAAAAAGCATGAACTAATATTTGCAACAATTAATTCCACAAATTAAAGCATGAACTAGGCTAAATAATAAATACTCAATCATAAACAAGCACAAATTAGATACCTATAAGGTTTACACACTATGTTTAGGTCACAACCCTAGTAAAAATCTAGGTACTCATACTTGGGTTTGAAGAAAAAGAAGAAGCAAGACTAATTAAACTCATAATGTAAGCTTAAAATGATAAAATTTATTGTAAAATACACCCAAAAAAACTTCCAAAAGAGGCAAAGAAAAATGGCTACAGTAATTGCTGATGTTCAAACTTGACCTAATTTTGTCGAACTCGCCTATTTATACAAGGCTGAAAATCTCGGACAAACATACTCGGTTGGAGGTTCTGCGGCCGCACAATGCCATGTGCGGTCCGCAGACTTCTTCATCTGGCAGGAGCTAGGATTGTGCGGTCGCACAATTCCAAACTGCGGCAGCGAGGCAACAGTTTTGCGGTCCACAGATTTAGTATTGCGACCGCAAGGCATTCTTCTGTGGTCCATAATAGTATTATCGCGATCGAAAGACAATCTTCTGCGGCCGCACAAATCATGTGCGGTCCGTAATTCACTCAAGCTCTAGACTTGGTCTTTTTAATATCTCTCTAATCTTGACCTAAAGCTCATCTTTTGCGGCCGCACAATTCATGTGCGGTCCACAATTAGCACACTCGTCTGTAGATTTTCCTTGTTTGATTGCGACCGCAGATGGAATTATGTGGACCGCACGTTGCATGTTTATGTGCCCTTTATTTCCTTGTGCTTAGACTACTCCTTTTGGAATCGGATTTCATCTTGGGAGTCCAACTTCCAGCATTCCTGCAATTTTGCACAATTTCATTTGTTTCGAGAACACAATTCAATACTTTTAGACTAAACTAAAAGCTAAAAAGGCGCTAATAAGTAGTCAAAATCCCCACTTATCAACTACCCCAAACTTAAGTCTTTGCTTTTCCTCAAGCAAACAATTTAGTTCCCACCTCCAAGAGTTAAGGGAAGGTGAGCCATCCGCACATGTTGGGACCAACAATTACCCACACTACTCATGTATTATCAACAAGGCGACAAGTTAAACAGTCATGAACGTATAGTTCTAATGTGACACTTGAGCATCAAGAGTTGACTCTAGTCATCAAGGACTCTCGCTTTATCATGTAGGTCATTGTATCCCAAACTCTTCCTCCCCTACTCTCCGTTTGCCTAGCTCACTTAAGAATTATACCACTAAATCCAAAGATTTATGAAAGGTTCACTCATCTCTCTCAATAGAATGTCGCAAGTACGGCTTCAAGTACTATATGCTTTCCCCTCATGTAGATCGCCACTAATATAAGCTCACTCAGCTTGAAATCAAATAGGACTTCTTTCGGTATGTAATGAAGGCTTTTGGATTAGAGTTGGATACAATATAGTTGATGTCACGCCCTAAAATCAAGGAGCGCGACTGGCGCTTAACAGAGTAATAGAGTGGATCAAGAGTCTAAAACACAACATAGTCCGTTGACCTTTCTAATACCCATATACAACCCACATAGTGTCTACGAAGCCTCTAAATAGACACAAAAGAGTACTACAAAAGTGCCGGTAACAAGGCCCCGGCTATACCTCAAATACAATACATAAGGAACAAAAGATGTACGACCCCGAAATGAAATGGGGCTCACTAAGACTGCTGGGAGGAATATACTGCTAACACTGGTCGATGCCGCCTACTGTGGAACCACCTGTATCAATTAAAGATACAGCGCCCCCGGCAAAAGGGACGTTAGTGCCATTGAATAACACTAGTACGTATAACTAAACACCATCTCATTAGATTGAGCAATAATATAAGAAGGAAGTAATCAATAAAATCCTTAAATAACACCTCAGCATCAAATTAAGAATCACACAAGCTTTCAAGTAAATTTTCATGGCCTTAGATTTGGGACATCTTAAATATTGATACTATATTATCCACAATACCACCGCGTTCTTACGCGGAGTATGATCACGACCCGATCGGAAACCTTTATCACAATTTCAAATTCCAGTTTTAATTATTCATCACACTAACCACCATATTTTCGGCATGGTGTCCGATCACGGCCCGATCGGCTAGACCATCTTGCCCAAGACATTACCATTTCTATCAATCATTTTATTTCATTCTTGGCTCTTGGCCGCATTTCACAATTCAAGTTCCCTTTTTTACACATTCATATAACATTATCGGCAACAACAATAAGGCCTATCATGTAAGGCATTTGTACACATAAGGGAAAAGCTGGAGAAATTCCTAAGCACATAGAGGTCTTTCATTCAAATTGGCATAACAACCTTTATTCGAATTTGACTTGAAGTCTAGGCATTTGTAGCACATATTCCATATTTTTAACACATCCGTAATTAATAAGATAATCATGATGAAAGCATTGGTACACATATTGTACATATATTTTTCAACACAAGCACATTCGGAACAGTAATTCCTATAACAACCAATTTGGAAATTTCACCGATTGCATGAACACCATGGGGTTCGATTCTAAGGAGAGGCAGTTTTATCCATACATACCACAATTGAGCTTTCCTTAATTATACAATGATTGCAGAAATCTTAGCACTTTCAATCTATTTTAGGAATATAGCACAATTGAACCCATAATTAGGAAAATGATCATAGTCCTAGCTCACTTGAGCATTCTATAAAACACTATGTGTTTATTAAGGTTTCATGGCCTTTTTTATAAAATATTAAACCAACCCATACCCTATTATTTCCTCTCTTTGATTTACAACTCCCCCATATACCTTAGAAACACATGCATGCAAGGTAATCACCCTCATCCCCATGAATTATCTCATTAATGGCCCATTATAGCTACATTTTAAAACTAAGTGCTTGGTTGATAGAATCTTACCTCTTAGGAAGAAAACTTAGGTGTGTCTTTTGATAATCTTCAAGGTTCAATCAAGAATTGAAGAGGAATTTCTTTGATGAAGAACACCTTTTCCCTCTAGGACCCTCTTTATCACTCTAAAGATATCAGAAATTATGTTAAAAATGGTCTAATATGGGTGTTTTAACGAGATAGGGTGGGGTTTAAAAATTAGAAAGTAGGAGCCCCGACACAGATCTGCGGTCGCATATGCGACCGCATAATGCTTCTGCAATCCGCAAATGGGCCGCATAATTGCCCTTAACCCCGGGCATTTTTCTGCTTCCGTTTGCGACCAGTTTGCGGTCTACATACCTGTTATGCGGTTGAATAATGTGCCGCAGAACTCCCACACGAAAAACCTCAAGGTTGGATATGCGATCAATGTGCGACCCGCATTGTAGATCTGTGATCGCATAAAGGCCACAAAAATGACTTCAAAACTGATCAAAAATGTTGCATCACTTTGCGACCATTATGCGGTCCGCAGAAATGTCTTCTCTTCAAAATATCTTTCGTTATCTAATTAACGCACTGATCAATCCAAAAAGTTCGAACCGCAGCGAGCTTACTATTGACCATTATGCCTAGTTTGGCATCAAAGAATCTTAGTTTTCAGGAAAAAATTTACGGGGCCTTACATCCTCCCCCACTTAAGATCATTCATCCTCGAATGAGGGTCAAGGTCCACTATTAGCAACTAATGCAGTTTGGTTTTCATACCACACACTAGCAGCCCCAGATTTAACTAACTCCCTAGATTTCCAAAAATTTTGTCAGAGTTTCCTTTGTAACTAGGCGTACCCACCTGTCAGAGAGCCCCCGAAACACACCTATCATACGCACAATCCAATGACATAACTAAACTCATAATGATACTAACGGTGGCCCCATAAGCAACATATATAACTCAAAAGAACAGCTTTGCATTAATTGAACAAGTGATACAAAGATTTACATGAAGCAACTCCATAGAAACTATTACATGGCTATTCAAACAAATGAGGGTACTTCTTTTTCATTTTTTCCTCGGCTTCCCAAGTAGACTCTTTAACCTGCCGGTTTCTCCATAACACCTTCACGGAGGAAATTTCTTTATTTCTCAACTTTCGGACTTGCCTATCAAGAATGGAAAATTGAATCTCTTTATATGATAGTTCTTCATTAACCTCAATGGTCTCAACCTGCACAATAAGTGACGGATCTCCAACTACTTTCCTCAACATAGACACATGAAATACTGGGTGCACTAATGACATCTCGGGTGGTAGCTTGAGCTTGTATGCCACCTGACCGATCCTTTGAATGATTATGTACGGCCCGACATACCTGGACTCAATTTGCCTTTCTTTTCAAACCGCATAATACCCTTCATGGGGGAAACATTCAAGAATACCCAATCACCCTCTTTGAATTCTTAATCTCTGCGACGAACATACGAATAGGATTTTTGACGACTCTAAGCAGTTTTCAACCGCTCCTTTATGATCTTAACCTTATCTATGGATTGATGCATGAGGTATAGCCCTATACACTTAGCTTCCCCAACCTCGAACCACCCAATGGGTGATCTATATCTCCTACAATACAATGCCTCAAATGGTGCCATCTGAATACTAGGATGGAAGTTGTTGTTATAGGCAAATTCTATGAGTGGAAAATGATCATCCCAGCTACCTTTAAAGTCAAGAACACAAGCACGCAACATGTCCTCAAGCGTATGAATATTCCGTGTTGCTTGCCCGTCAGTCTGTGGATGGAAGGTTGTGCTAAGATTTACCTGCGTGCCCAAACCCTACTGAAAGTTCTTCCAAAAATTAGCCGTGAACTGAGCCCCTCGATCAAATATTATGGAAACTGGAGTTCCATGAAGCCTGACTATTTCCTTGATATATAACTAAGCATATTGTTCTGATATGTCTGTATATTTAACTGGCAAGAAGTGTGCTGATTTCATGAGTCGATCCACGATCACCCAAATTGAGTCAAACTTGCGCGGAGTGCCCAGTATTCCTACCACAAAGTCCATATTAATCATTTCCCACTTCCACATTGGGATTTCTATATTCTGTGCCAACCCACCAGGCCTTTGATGCTCGGGTTTCACTTGCTGATAGTTCGGACATTTTTCCACAAAGTCCGCCACATTCCTCTTCATGTCATTCTACCAATAGACTTCCTTGAGATCATGATACATTTTCGTAGAACCTAGGTGCACAAAATATCTTGAAGTGTAAGTTTCAACCATGATTCTTTCCCGAAGACCATCTACATTTGGAACACATAGTCGCCCTTGGTACCGTAGTATACCATCATCCATGCCAGGAGAAAAAGTTGTGGTCTTATGTTTATGAATCCCCTCCTTCAGTTGTACCAACAATGGATCATTGTATTGCTTCTCCTTGACCTCCGCCACAAGCGATGATTCCGCTCTATTCTGTACAATTACTCCTCCTTCATTAGAGTCCACAAGACGAACTCCCAAAGTAGGCAGCTGGTGAACCTCCCTGGCCAACAGCCTTTGACATGCCTCCGAGGGAGCCAAACTAACCATAGATTTCCGACTAAGAGCATCCTCCACAACATTAGCCTTCCCCGGATGATATAAAATATCGATATCGTAGTCTTTAAGCAACTCAAGCCACCTTCTCTTCGTCAAATTCAATTCCTTCTGTTTGAAAATATATTGAAGGCTCTTGTGGTCTGTAAATATATCCACATGGACCCCATACAAGTAATGACGCCAAATCCTCAATGCAAAAACCACCACCGCAAGGTCTAAGCCATGAGTTGGATAGTTTTTTTCATGATTCTTGAGTTGTCTAGAAGCATAAGCTATAACATTTCCATGTTGAATCAACACACACCCAAGCCCCATCCTCGAAGCCTCATAATATACCACGAACCCATCTGTACCCTTTGGCAGAGTCAACACCGGGGTCGTAGTTAACCTCGACTTCAACTCCTGGAATCTCCTTTCACAAGTATTGCACCATTGGAACTTAACTTCTTTCTGAGTCAATTTAGTCAATGGAGAGGCAAGAGTAGAAAAACCCTCCACAAACTTCCTGTAATACCCGGCCAAACCCAAGAAACTGTGAATCTCTGTTGGAGTTGTGGGTCTTGGCCAATTCTTCACTGCTACAATCTTTTGAGAATCAACAATAATTCCTTCTCTAGAGACGACATGAGCCAAGAACGTGACGGGTTCAAGCCAAAATTCACATTTCGAAAACTTCGCATATAATTGGTGTTGATGAAGAGTCTGTAGAACAGGCCTGAGATAATCGTCATGGTCCTCCCGCTTCGTGAATATACACGAATGTCGTCAATGAACACTATCACAAAGTACTCAAGAAAAGACTTGAATACTCAATTCATAAGATCCATGAAAGCCGCTGGGGCATTTGTCAGCCCAAAAGAGGAATTTCTTTGATGAAGAACACCTTCTCCCTCTAGGACCCTCTTTCCCACTCTAAAGATATCAGAAATTATGTTCAAAATGGTCTAAAATGGGTGTTTTAACGAGATGGGGTGGGGTTTAAAATTTATAAAGTAGGAGCCCCTACAGAGATATGCAGTCAAATATGCGACCGCATAATGCTTCTGCGATCCGCAAATGGGCCGCATAATTTCCCTTGACCCCGGGCATTTTTCTGCTTCGGTTTGTGACCAGTCTGCGGTCCACATACCTATTATGCGGTCGTATAATGCGCCGCAAAACTGCCACATAGCAAACCTCAAGGTTGGATATGCGATCAAAGTGTGGCCACATAGTAGATCTGTGATCGCATAATGGCCGCAAAAATGACATCAAAACTGATCAAAAAGGTTTCCTCACTCTGCGGCCATTTTGCGGTCCGCAGAGTGATTTTGCGACAGCATAATGTGCCGCAAAAATGCTTTCTCTTAAAAATATCTTCCTTTATCTAATTAACGCACTGATCAATCCAAAAAGTCTGAATCGCGACTTACAAGCTCGCCGTAAAGAATTTCTACTACTATTAACCTCTACGCCTAGTTTGGCATCAAAGAATCCAGATTTTCAGGAAAACTTTTACGGGGCCTTACAGTTGAGTGGGTTCACTTTCCTTAAGCACTTCATTCTTTTATTCTCGACTCACACTTTTCCAATTCTCTGAGGCACTTTCTTTTCCATGGGGAACTAGAGATACTTAACATAACTCTTTCTTAATCATGACATTAATTTTCTCCCTCTTTGATTTCTCCATGTTTGGGATCATTACCTCTCTTTGAATCCCTTCAACTCTTCCACTTATTTACTTTTTTTTGCATTTTTCTTTTTGTTCTATTCTTTTCTTGCATTTCCTTATCATCATTTCTTTTCTCTTTTTGTGCCTTGATACCTCTTTCAAGTTCCTCGCCTTTCTCCCAAACTTACATTTTTAGCCAATTATTTCACAAGAGTGTTAAGGAAAGCTCAGTTACCAAGAGAGGGTCACAAAAAAACAGGTAAAGTCTTGTAACATGGTTATCAAATGGGAAAGGCTCGAGGCTCAAATGGGTTGAATAGGGATAACAATAGGGGTTGATTAGGCCAAATGTCTCAAATTTATCAAATGTCATAAAATAAACTCCAACCCCTGAATAAAAATAAGCATTGTCCCCATTGCTTAGAAAAATAAGAGTAAAAGAAGGGAAAGAGTGAAGAAAACTCCCTATGGCTCCTTGGACATCTCTGTTTCCACAACAACATCACCGCGCTCAGTCTCATCCAATTGGATCTCGTCATCCTCAACTCTGGGAGTGAATGGGTTGGTGAACATCTGACGCACTGCGGTGTTGATGGTGCTACAGGATCTGGGTCTGAAATGTGTGGGTCGATCAGCATGTCAAAAGGGATATCTCTGGCTACTACAAGCTCGGTCACTGTCTCCTGAGTTTGTCCAGTGACTTCTTACTGGCCTGGAACATTCTCATCTTCTTTACTCCTTTGCCCAGCTCTTCAATCACTGACTCGTGTTGTACCAAGGTAGCCATGATGGTGTTATGGTTCTCCAAAAACTTCTTGAACGTCTCTTCGGCTAACGGGGGCATATGAGGTGCTTGAATAGAAAAATGTGTTGCAACAGTGCTAGATAAGTCAGACATCTTTACAGTTGTTGTTTGCATACAGTTATTGAGGCTCGCCTATGTCTGGAAGACTCATAGCGCAGAAAGTGGAGCAGTAGGCATGGGCGCCGTCTTCAAAGCCGAGGTGGAACCTATGACAGGAACTGTAGTAGATACTGAAGATGGTGGTGGAGGCATAGCTGCGGCACTAGATGAAGGCTCGGTCGAAGTGGATGGAACATCAGTTGCCTCGGCAACTACCACTGATGGCTCATCAAACTGGCCTATAGTGGTAGACGATTGACCTTTTCTCTTAGGATTGTGTGCATCTATCAGTGAGTACCATGAGAAAGGCTTCTTCACCCGCACCTTTGTATCAAAGTCCATCGGCTCTACCCTTGCATCCGTGAGATACTCTATAATAGTGTTGGGATACGGGTAGGACATGTTAGCTTGGCGAGCGATCACAAAGATGTTTGTCGATATCGCAACACCCAAATTGATAGGGTACCCGGCCATGATAGAAGCAACTAAAACTGCCTGAGGAATCGGGATATAGGTCTTATTCTAGGATGGGTCCAGTCTGCTGCATACAAAGGTTTGCCACCCCTTTGCCTCAAAGCTCAGAGTGCTCCTGTGAATAGAAACCCCCACTGTGTCCCTTTCTCTCTTTCGTCACCTTTGGCCCTTTTTAGATATGCGCCACATTGCCATAGAATTCCTGGACAAGGTAGTCCTTAACATCCACCACGCTCTGGGTAAACCACATCCACCCTTTGCATTCTCTAAACTGTCTCAATACTACAGGGTTATACCTCTCCCGATCATTCAACTGAAACTGTAACTCAAGAGCGAGTGACCTCTCTAGCCACCATTCACGGAAGCTTGACAAGGGGGCCAAGATGATAAATCGTTCCTCCCCTACCTCTTTCTTCTTTGACCTTTCAAGTCCAACAACTGTAACATCTCCACCTCTTCCATCATCGGGGATGTCCTGAACTGATGTCTCTAGTGCCTCAGACGCAGGTGTACTAGATGGCTCAGAATCCTGACTAGCATTTTCCGAGCCCTCGGAAGTGCTATAAGATGTGGATGACTCGTCCCTGAGTTGATATCTCCCTATCAGCCTCGACTGGACAAACAACTGCTCATATACAGAGGGTGAGTTGGCCTCTGATGATTCCCTAGATGAGACATAAGAACTGGTCTCGGAGAGGTCTGCACCTCTCCCTCTGCCGGTTGTAGATTTCTTTGTGATTGTTTTTTGTTGGGCGAGGGGTAAGACACTCTTTCCTCGACCCCTAGAAGGTTCACCCCTTCCTTTTGAATATCACCTCTGCCTCTCGATCGAACCATTATCTGTATTAAGTAGAAGCAGTTATTAGTGGCAATTTAATGTTCAATCAGATACAGGAGATATATAAGAGAACACCAAGACACAGTGAAGGCCACATTAAAGTCATTCTTATAGGGTGAGGACCTGCGGTCTGCACATTTTTCCTTACGGCCACAGATTGGGCCTTGCGGACCTCACAATTCCTTATTATGGACGCAGGTGTAAAGTATGGTCCGCACATTTTTCATTGCAGCCGCAACTCATAAATCAAAAATATGCCAACTCTCTGTTGACAGAGAGTTGGCTGATGTGCGGCCGCAACATGTTTTCTGTGGACCGCATATTTTGTCTTGCGACCCCACATTGAATAACAAATATGCACACTTCTCTATAGAAAGTGAAATAGTTGTTATGCAGCCGCAATGGAAATCTTGCATTCCGCAAAACTTTTGTTACAGATGCAGAATCATGCTTAACTAAAGTTCCCTAGACTCAACTTCTGCAAACCGCACAAATTTCTTGCGGCCGCAAGGTTCAAACAATTACGAACAGTCACTTCTAGGGTTTGACATTTTTTTGTGCACATTTTGACATGGTAACATCATCAAAGCATGAAAATACATTTACCCAGTCCCCCTAGAAACATTTACCAGTTAACCTACTATAGATATACCCCCACAAATATGTACAATTGAATTCTATTGATAAATGTCCTAAAATTAACCAAAAATCTAAAACTTAAAATGTGATGACCCAAAAGGTCATCCCATATATTTCTAGCTAATTCTGTGTAACGAGGTCATAAAAACCTCCTTATATCTCACCTCGATTTGCGTGCACAGCCCAGCCGTGTAGCCGGGAAGCCTTTATGTGAAAAACTGATAAAATGATAATTTTTGTATTAGAAATTTGAATAAAGTTGACTTCAGTCAATGTTTTTGGTAAACGGACCCCGGACCTATGATTTGACGGTCCCGAAGGGTCCGTAGGAAAATATGGGACTTGGGCGTATGCCCGAAATCGAGTTCCGAGGTCACAAGTCCGAGAAATGAATTTTTAAAGAAAATTATTTTCTGAAAAATATAAAGGTTTTTGAAAATGAAATGTTATGTAAAAACTGTGGTATCGGGCCCGTATCTTGGTTCCAGATCCCGGAACATGTTCAATATGTTTATATGTATTATCTGTGAAGTTTTGAAATAAACGGACTTTGTTTGGCGTGATCGGACCTTAAATGCAAAATTTTAAGTTTATGAAGTTTTTGAGAATTTCTATAGATTCTGATGTTTAATTCGATGTTTATGATGTTATTTGGGTGATTTAATTACTTGAATAAGTCCGTAGGATGTTTATGAGGTTGTGTGTGTATTTGTCTTTGAGTTCCGAGGGCTCGGGTGAGTTCTGGGTAAGTGTTGGAGTGCAAAACTTGGTAAAAATATGGTGTTTTATTGTTGTTGATGGTGTACAGGTAATTGCCCTATGCGAACGCACTCAAGGGAGTGCGAATGCACAGGGTAATGTGGGATCTGGGGGTCTGGGTAAACTATACTCTATGCGAACGCAACCCCAGGGTGCGAACGCGGACATATAGGGAGAAGACCCTATGCAAACGCATCAACCAGTTGCGAACGAACAGGGTCAAAAAGTCTGGGGGACTGGGTGGTGCAAAGCCTGTGCGAACGCACCAGTTGTGGAGCGATCGTGGAGGGTATGTTAGGATAGCCTGTGCGAACGCAGTGCACGTGCTGAGAATGCACTGAGTAAGATCGCCCAGTTATTTCTAAGTCTAAAAACAGAACCATTACGGTATTTTTACCAAAATTCATAAACCCTCTTTTTCTCCAAACCCCATAGGCAATTTTTGAAGAGTTTCTTCACCATAATCTCCTAGTTAAGTAATCTTTAACTCGTTTCGTTTCATTTTCATCAACACCTATTAGAATCTAGGCCTAAAAACATGAAATCAAAGGTAGAAATAGGGATTTTTGGGTAGAGTTAGGACTTTTTGAATATTTGGGAATTTAACCTTGTTTTAGGGTCGGATTTCAAAAGAAATTATATATTCGGGCTCGTGGGTGAATGGGTGATCGGGTTTTTATCCGAACCTCGTGTTTTGACCTAGCGGGCCCGGGGTGGATTTTTGGAAATTTTGGAAGAATGTTGGGAAATATATAATTAGGCATTTAAATTGAATTGTTTAGCATTTATTGATATTATTGAGTCGATTATGTCTAGATACGATTGATTTGGAGTCGAGTTCGTAAGGAAAGCGGTGCTAGAGGCTTGATTTGGATTCTTGGAGTCGAGGTAAGTATCTTGCCTAACCTTGTGTGGGGGAACTACCCCTTAGGATTGAGTCTTCTATGTTGAATGTAGTCCGCGTACGCGAGGCTTGATTTAGGAATTGCACTGGTTATATCTGAATTCCTGATTTCTAGTCTCATCTCTTCCTGTTCAAATTAGAAGTAGTTGCCTAGAATTCCTTGTTTCTTATATGATCTTAATTGACTTAAATGAAGACTTTTCTTTTCCTACCATTATGCTATATCTTCCTTCATACGCTGTCTATATGACTAAAACTAGTATAATCTCGCCCTATAAATGTCTAACAAGTAATTCGGAATATCTATACACTGGGCAAGCATGCCCGTGAGTCGTACATTATGATTTAGATGACTTTCCCCTCAGGTAATACTTAGGTTTAATTGAGGGCCGCTCATGTTGACGGTATTTCTCTGATGCTGCCTATTTACTAAGCATTTGTTCAAACTGAGTTTATTCGGTGAAGCTAATTGTCTAAGTGAGTTTGGTTATAGCCGATTCCCTTGCCGGGATGATTTGGTTTCTTGGTTGCGAACTTGAATAGATAGAATCGTGGTTATATTTTCCTTGTTTTCCCCTCGTTATGTAGTTCCTCTTTGTGCTTGGCAGTCCTTTCAGTGGCTACTTCTTATGAGCAGGTTTTTTCCATTTTGTGATTTAAGTCTTTGTATTGATTTGCTCATCGCACTTTGTATTTGGTCTTGTTTGCTTTTGCACCGGTTGTGGTAATATATGTTATTTCTATTGCATTCTGGTTGTTTTCCTCAGTGGTTGCATTCTATATTTAAATTGGGACTACGGACCGAGTTCCGGGATCTTTCCCCCTGTACTGCATTGCATATTTAAATTGGGACTACGGACAGAGATCCGGGAGCATTCCCCCTGTACTGCACTGCATATTTAAATTGGGACTACAGATAGAGATCCGGGAGCTTTCCCCTTGTACTGCATCACATATTTAAATTGGGACTACGGACAGAGATCCGGGAGCTTTCCCCCTGTACTGCATCGCATATTTAAATTGGGACTACGGACAGAGATCCGGGAGCTTTCCCCATGTACCGCATTGCATGACAAATTTTGAGTTGCGGATTGAGTTCCGATAGTTTTATGATTGAGGAGATTTTGATCGAAAGATATAAATATATATATTGAAAAGTATAGTTGAAAAGAAATTATCTCTAGGAAAAGTTATGTCTAAAGGACTTCTATTTCGAAAGTATATTTGAAAAGCATTTGTCTTGCAAAATAATTATATGTGAAAGAGCAGTATTTGGGAAAGTATATTTTGAACATCACGTATTTTGATGAAATTTGAAAGAGAAGTACTTGGAAAAATATGTTTTGAACATCACGTATTTTGATGACATTTGAAAGAGCAGAACTTGGAAAAATATATTTTGAACATCACGTATTTTGATGATATTTGAAAGAGCACTATTTGGGAAAGTATATTTGAACACCACGTATTTTGAAGAGACTATGTTGTGAAGATTTCTCTCTATAAAGATACATAAATATTCATTCAGAGAAAGTATGTTTCAAAGAAGAAATTTCTTTATTCCGAAAGGATTATATCTTTAAAGCTTTCAAAATAAACTCACGATTTAAAGGTTTTGACTCGAAGGTTGACCAGTTTTATTGAGTTTATTGGCTAAGGCCTGACGTGAATAAATTGATGCAGTGCTGAGTTGCTAGTGCTTTTATTGGGTTGTGATTCTTGCCATTTGGATTGCATTCTTTCCATTCTATTTGCGTATTTCTATTATGATGTCCGTTAATCGTAATTATTGAATTTTCTTCCGTATTATTCGATCGTATCGTTAATTATATTGAAAAATATATAGATAGATATTATGTTTCGGTCTTGTATACATTTATGCATTTTTACTTATTAGACTGGTGGTGTCTTGACTAGTCCTTGTCACTACTTCACCGAGGTTAGTCTTGATACTTACTGGGCACCGCTGTGGTGTGCTCATACTACATTTCTGCACATTTTTGTGTGCAGATCCAGGTTATTGTTGTTAGTAGTTGCGCAGATCATTGTTGAGGAGACTCAAGGTAACCTGATGCTGCGTTCGCAGGCTTCGGAGTCACCTTCCTGTTTTATTTCTATTCAGTTGTACTTACTTATTCCTAGACAGTTGTATTTAGATTTGTTAGAAAGATTTCGTAGAGCTTATGACTTATATTTATCGGGTTTTGGGAAATTTGTAAACTCTATCAAGAATTCTATTTCGAAATTGTTAAAAAAATTCCTTTATTATTGTTCTTTTTCAGTGGTAATGTTAGGCTTACCTAGTCCCTAAGACTAGGCGCCATTACGATACCCAACGGAGGAAAATTTGGGTCGTGACAAGTTGGTATCAGAGCTCTAGGTTCATAGGTGCTACGAGTCATAAGTGAGTTTGGTAGAGTCATGCGGATCAGTACGGAGACGTCTGTACTTATCTTCGAGAGGCTACGGAACTATTAAGACAATTTCACTTCCTTCATTCCTATCGTGCGAGTTCATTGATCTTTAAGGTTGAAATTATCATTCCATTCTCTCATTGATGGTGAAGGCACGAGTTGCGGTTCCTGATGATGTTACCTGAAGCAAACGTCGCAAGGGTCAAAGACAGAGGCCAACGAGGAGCACGTGCCGCAGTTAAGATGCCGACCGGAGCAGCCGTTGAGGAATCGCCCGTAGTTCTAGTTGGGGGACAGGTACTGGGGGTGCCTGTTGCTACCCCGGACTTCAGGGGACCTGAACAGAGTTTTGAGTATAAGTAGTACATTGACTCAGGCGAGATTGATTCTAGTTCACCGGCTATTACACGGATCAGGGGAGGATTTAAGACTCCCACCATCTACACTTCAGAGCGGTGAGATCATATTGGTCAGGTTCCAGTTGTCATAGCAGCACGACATGTGGTTTCAGTACATTCGTGGTTAGGGCTGTAGCATCGGAGGGAAAATACCTTGGGCTTGAGGGGTACAGGGAGTACAACCCTTCTATCTTTCAATGGATTGGCGGCAGATGGTGCCCCGGGTTTCCTGGGGGAGTGTCACTATATTCTTCGCACTTCGGGTGTTGTGGAGACGAGCAGGATTGCTTTTGTCTAGTCTCAAATTCAGAGTAGTGGATTGATCAATGGTGGCGGCATATGAGTTAGGGTAACCTGACCGAGTTAGCTTCACTAGCATGGATTCAGTCTTTCGGAGATGTTTTGAGAGAGTTGCACCTCAGTTCCTTCGGGATGTACAGCGCGCGAGTTTGAGCAGTTGCGTCAGGGCGCTATGTCACTATGGGAGTATGCCGTTAGATCCAGCGAGTTGGCCAGATATACACCTCACTTGATTGCTTTAGTTAGGAGGTAAGTCTATATATTTATTGAGGGACTCAGGCATGGAAGAGAATTTAGGGTCAACCAGTTCAGTTGCATTACCAGCTTCGCATGGGAGCTTTTCAGGTACTCATGGGTCTCGGAGGATCCGTATTGTGGATTTTCTACAGCCACATCTGCACATATATCGTTTTTAGTGTGGAGATGTTAGCCACAGGGTGAGTGATTGTTCTAGGATTCAGGTAGGAGAGTTATAGCAGGGTATACAGGTGGATAGAGGGCGCCTAAGAGGGGGAGGCCCGACCCGTTGATGTGTTCCATATAGTAGGCTAGAGGCCATTGTGCCAAATATTATCACCCACGTATGTCTTGATGTGCTAAAGTGGGGTACCGTTGAATTTCATTATAGCTCTGCTGGTCGGGATGAGTTCCCTTATTTGTTCTTTCATTTATGAGTGAGTTTCATGTTCTTCACTCTATTTTGTGTTTACTCTTGTTGGGAGATTCTCTGAGTAGTAGTCTGTGTCTATCGTTGTTTTATTCATTCTTGATAGTAGTGAAACTGGAAGTGAGTCCTTGTTGTTCTTCGTGGTAAGCTTTATGTGATTCTCCTGAGGATTTTGTTTTCGAGTTGTGATTTGATACTCCATCGAGATGTGAGATAAGCTAGCATTATGATTTTTATCAGTTGAGATGAGTTAAGGGAGAAATTCTATTGGTATGATATATTTTTGACATGTGACATAGAGTTGAGGGCGAGACCCTCGTGATTCTTTGTTATTTCATATGTTTGGACAGGGCTGAATACCGCGGTGGAAGTTATATTAAAATGGGATCCTTGTGATTTGTTCATATGCCTTGCTTCTCCCTTGTTATATTGCTCTTTTAAGTCAGTATTGATAGAGAGTTATGCCTATGGGCCTAGTTGATAGTACCTCAATATGCTTTTATTTTCATACTCAGTCATTTCGTTATGTGCTTCCTTAGCTTAGCTTGCGGGATGTGTGCCCGGTGGTAGTAGCTGTGACTCGGTGATTCGGGAGTCTAATGATGAGTTCTTCGTGTTTATTGCATCATTATCGGTATTATGGGATTTGGAAACAGAGTTCTTCCATATGTGGGACTAATTGCCAATGTTGAGCTGATTTCAGGCAGTTATTGTGATCAAAAGTACCATTGAGCCTATGTGTGATGTGCTATGAGGTGTGGTTGTGCCTTATGGGCATAGGCCTCAGTTGATGCAGCTGGTTGAGGCTAATGCCGGATATGGATTCAGAATTGGGTCTTTTGGAAATGAGCAGAAAGTGAGCAATTGAGGTATGAGGCTTATCGATGATGATGAAAAGACTATATGGCAGTTGTGATGGTGTCATCAGGCTTATGTAGGTTGGGGTGACGTGGGATCACCCGCGGGTGTGTGTTGGAAGTGCTCAATCAGTGATTGGATGAGTTCAAAGTGAATCTTAGCACGTTCGAGGACGAACGTTTGTTTAAGAGAGGGAGATTGTGATGACCCAAAAGGTAATCCCGTATATTTCTAGCTAATTCTATGTTTCGAGGTCGTGAAAACCTCCTTCTATCTCACCTCGATTTACGTGCGCAGCCCGGGCGTGTAGCCGAGAAGCCTTTATGTGAAAAACTGATAAAAATGATAATTTTTGTATTAGAAATTTAAATAAAGTTGACTTCAGTCAACGTTTTTGTTAAACGGATCCGGACCCATGATTTGATGGTCCCGAAGGGTCCGTAGGAAAATATGGCACTTGGGCGTATGCCCGGAATCGAATTCCGAGGTCCCAAGTCCGAGAAATGAATTTTTAAAGAAAATTGTTTTCTGAAAAATATAAAGGTTTTTGAAAATGAAATGTTATGTGAAAACTGTGGTATCGGGCCTGTATCTTGTTTCTGGAGCCCGGAACATGTTCAATATGTTTATGTGTATTATCTATGAAGTTTTGAAATAAACGGACTTCGTTTGGCGTGATTCGGACCTTAAATGCAAAATTTGAAGTTTATGAAGTTTTTGATAATTTCTATAGATTTTGAGGTTTAATTCGATGTTTATGATGTTATTTGGATGGTTTAATTACTTGAATAAATTCGTAGGATATTTATGATATTGTGTGTGTATTTGGCTTTGAGCCCCGAGGGCTCGGGTGAGTTCCGGGTAAGTGTCGGAGTGCAAAACTTTGTAAAAATCTGGTGTTTTATTGTTGTTGTTGGTGTCCAGGTAATTGCCCTATGCGAACACACTCAAGGGAGTGTGAAACCACAGGGTAGTGTGGATCTGGGGGTCTGGGTAAACTATACTCTATGCAAACGCAACCCCAAGGGTGCGAACGCGGACCTATAGGGAGAAGACCCTATGCGAACGTATCAACCAGTCGCGAATGCACAGGGTCAAAAGGTCTGGGAGACTGGGTGGTGCAAAGCCTGTGCGAACACACCAGTTGGGGCGCGATCACAGAGGGTAGGTTAGGATAGCCTGTGTGAACGCAGTGCACGTGCCGTGAACGCACCGAGTAAGATCGCCCAATTAATTCTAGGTCTAAAAACATAACCATTACGGGATTTTTACCAAAATTCATAAACCCTCTTCTTCTCCAAACCCCATAGGAGATTTTTGAATAGCTTCTTCACCATAATCTCTTAGGTAAGTAATCTTTAAATCGTTTCCTTCCATTTTCATCAACATCTATGAGATTCTAGGCCTAAAAATATGAAACCAAAGGTAGAAATTGGGATTTTTGGGTAGAATTAGGGCTTTTTGAATATTTGGGAATTTGACCTTGTTTTGGGGTCGGATTTCAAAACAAATTACATTCGGGCTCCTGGGTGAATGGGTGATAGAGTTTTGGTCCGAACCTCGTGTTTCGACCAAGCGGGACCGGGGTCGATTTTTGGAAATTTTGGAAGAATGTTGGGAAATCCATAATTAGGCATTTAAATTGAATTTCGCATTTATTGATGTTATTGAGTTGATTATGTCTAGATACAATTGATTTGGAGTCGAGTTCATAAGGAAAGCGGTGCTAGAGGCTTGATTTGGATTCTTGGAGTCGAGGNTTGTTTAGCATTTATTGATGTTATTGAGTCGATTATGTCTAGATACGATTGATTTGGAGTCGAGTTCGTAAGGAAAGCGGTGCTAGAGGCTTGATTTGGATTCTTGGAGTCGAGGTAAGTATCTTTCCTAACCTTGGGTGGGGGAACTACCCCTTAGGATTGAGTCTTTTGTGTTGATTGTAATTCGCGTACGCGAGGTGACGAGTGTGTACTCGAACTTACTTGAAAATAGATCTCCCTTTAGGGATTTTGGGTCCTTATGTTCCCCGTATAGGTATCACACTGGTTATATCTGAATTCCTGATTTCTAGTCTCATCTCTTCCTGTTCAAATTAGAAGTACTTGCCTAGCATTCCTTGTTTCTTATATGATCTTAATTGACTTAAATGAAGACTTTGCTTTTCCTACCGTTATGCTATATCTTCCTTCATACGCTGCCTATGTGACTAAAACTAGTATAATCTCGCCTTATAAATGTCTAACAAGTAATTCGGAATATCTATACGCCGGTCAAGCATGCCCGTGAGTCGTACATTGTGATTTAGATGACTTTCCCCTCAGGTACTACTTAGGTTTAATTGATGACCGCCCATGTTGACGGTATTTCTCTGATGCTGCCTATTTACTAAGCATTTGTTCAAACTGAGTTTATTCGGTGAAGCTAATTGTCTAATTGATATTGGTTATAACTGATTCCCTTTCCGGGATGATTTGGTTTCTTGGTTGCGAACTTGAATAGATAGAATCGTGGTTATATTTTCCTTGTTTTCCCCTTTTTATGATGTTCCTCTTTGTGCTTGGCATTCTTTTCAGTGGCTACTTCTTATGAGCGACTCTTTACCATTTTGTGATTTAAGTCTTTGTATTGATTTGCTCATCGCACTTTGTATTTGGTCTTGTTTGCTTTTGCGCCGGTTGTGGTAATATATGTTGTTTCTATTGCATTCTGGTTGTTTTCCTCAGTGGCTGCATTGTATATTTATATTGGGACTACGGACCGAGATCCGGGAGCTTTCCCCCTGTACTGCATTGCATATTTAAATTGGGACTATGGACAGAGATCCGGGAGCTTTCCCCCTATACTGCACTGCATATTTAAACTGGGACTACGGACAGAGATCCGGGAGCTTTCCTCCTGTACTGCATCACATATTTAAATTGGGACTGCGGACAGAGATCTGGGAGCTTTCCCCGTGTACTGCATCACATATTTAAATTGGGACTACGGATAGAGATCCGGGAGCTTTCCCCCTGTACTTCATTGCATGAAAAATTCTGAGTTCCGGTAGGTTTATGATTGAGGAGATCTGGATCAAAAGATATAAATATATGTATTGAAAAGTATAGCTGAAAAGAAATTATCTCCAAGAAAAGTTATGTCTAAAGTGCTTCTATTTCGAAAGTATATTTGAAAAGCATTTGTCTTGCAAAATAATGATATTTGAAAGAGCAGTATTTGGGAAAGCATATTTTGAACATCACGTAATTTGATGATATTTGAAAGAGCAGTACTTGGAAAAATATATTTTGAACATCACGTATTTTGATGATATTTTAAAGAGCACTATTTGGGAAAGTATATTTGAACACCACGTATTTTGAAGAGACTATATCGTTAAGATTTCTCTTTATAAAGATATATAAATATACATTCGGAGAAAGTATGTTTCAAAGAAGAAATTTCTCTATTCCGAAAGGAGAATATCTTTAAAGCTTTCAAAATAAACTCACGATTTAGAGGTTTTCACTCGAAGGTTGACCAGTTTTATTGAGTTTATTGGCTAAGGCCTTACGTGAATAAATTGATGCAGTGTTGAGTTGCTAGTGCTTTTATTGGGTTGTGATTCTCGCCATTTGGATTGCATTCTTTCCATTCTTTTTACATATTTCTATTATGTTGTCTGTTGATCGTAATTATTGAATTTTCTTCCGTATTATTCGATCGTATCGTTAATTATATTGAAAAATATATAGATAGATATTATGTTTCGGTCTTTTATACATTTATGCCTTTTTACTTATTAGACCGGTGGTGTCTTGACTAGTCCTCATCACTACTTCACCGAGGTTAGTCTTGATACTTACTGGGCATCGCTGTGGTGTGCTCATACTACATTTCTGCACAACTTTGTGTGCAGATCCAGGTTATTGTTGTTAGTAGCTGCATAGATCATTGCTGAGGAGACTCAAGGTAACTTATTGTTGCGTTCGCTGGCTTCGGAGTCACCTTCCTGTTTTATTTCTATTAAACTGTACTTATAGACAGTTGTATTTAGATTTGATAGAAAGATTTCGTTGAGCTTATGACTTGTATTTTGCCGGGTTTTGGGAAATTTGTAAACTCTGTCAAGAATTCTATTTCAAAATTGTTAAAAAATTCCTTTATTATTGTTGTTGTTCAGTGGTAAAGTCAGGCTTACCTAGTCCCTAAGACTAGGTGCCATCACGATACTCAACGGAGGGAAATTTGGGTCGTGACATAAAGGAAAAATAACAAGATTATGAAGCATAACAATTGAATGAGGGAGTGATCAACAATTGCTAGGCGTGTGGGAAGATGATTTAACAAGAGATTTCAATTTAGTACTAATTGCGTGCTCAGAGAGGGAAAAGGGTAACAGTAGACCTAGCCCTCTTATTTATATGCTTGAAGTTGTTAAGAGGAAAAAGAAGAGGGTGCAGCTGCAAATTCCAGTTGCGGTCCGCACTCTGTTACCAGGGGGCTTAATTGCCATTTTGTTTTGCGGTCCACATAATTGTGTGTGCGGCCGCAGATCCCTTGTTGCAGACCACAGATTTTCTGTTGCGGCCGCAGATCGACCTTTTTTCTGACAGACTAACTTCAGAGAGTTTTTATTTTCCATATTCCATTTGTGCAGTCCTCAAGTTAATTGTGCGGCTGCAAAGCACTTTGGCTGCAGCAATCATAATAGTGTGGTCCGTACTATGCAACAGCGTTCCGCAATTCTTTCAACACTTAACTAGATCCCTGTCCACAATTACTGTAAGGCACACCATCCATGTAGCCCATTTCAAATCATGTTAGCACAAATATAACAGCTAACTACAAAGGAAGAAAAGAAAAATAAAAAGGCATATGGGTTGCCTCCCATGAAGCGCCTGATTTAACATGGCGGCACGACGCAGAATACCATCAGTTGAAATGAATCACCGCCACGACGTGGCCATCACCAAATTTTCCCAAATAGTGCTTCACTCGATGACCATTGACTCGGAATACCTCTTTGTTTTTGTTCTTCAAGTCCAATGCACCAAAAGGCGCCACACCCACAATTTCAAAGGGACCACTCAATTTAGACTTTAGCTTTCCGGGAAACATCCTCAACTGTGATTTGAACAAAAATACAAGATCGCGCACCTTGAACTCTTTGTTCCAAATGTATTTGTCATGAATATATTTCATCTTTTCTTTGTACAAGGACGAACTTGCATAAGCATGGTACCGGAACTCATCCAATTCATTTAAATGTGCAACCCTCATGTTAGCGGCTACATCCCAGTCAAGATTCAACTTGTTTAGAGCCCACATGACTTTGTGCTCAAGTTCCAATGGAAGATGAAAAACTTTGTCGAACATTAACCGGTATTGAGACATTTCGGTAGGTGTTTTGAAAGCCGCCCGATAAGCCCGTAATGCATCATCGAGCTTCTTTGACCAATCCGTGCAGTTAGCATTCACTGTTTTGGACATAATACTCTTTATTTCCCAGTTGAAGACTTCCACTTGACCGCTAGCTTGTGGATGATAGGGATTCTTAACTTTATGAGTAACACCATACTTGCTAATCAAAGTGTCAAAATCCTTGTTGTAAAAGTGAGACCCCCCATCGCTTATAATAGCCCGTGGAGTACCAAACCTTGTGAAAATATTCTTCCTCAAAAATGCCACCACACTTCTCGCTTAATTGTTGGGTAGAGCAATGGCCTCAACCCATTTAGACACATAATCAACCGCGACCAATGTCCACCATGGTGACCACCATATGGCAAAAAATGACAAGACCAAAGAATTTCACCTTGCTCTTCTGCAGGTACACATCTTCTAATGACTCCATCCATGCAAATTCGGAAAAGGTATGGTTCGTCCCAAAGAGAATATTGACAATCCCGTTTGAGCTTCTTCCTTTGATTTGAAGAGAAATCATTTGGGATGATTCCACACACAAGAAAATTTGCTAGATCCACTAAACATGGAACCTCCTCCATTGAAATAGACAAGAGTTGCTCATCGAGGAAGGAAACATTAATTTCAAGGCCATTATGCAGCCTCCCCTCCTCCTCGAAACGAGACAAGTGGTATGCCACTTGACGTTAACTCCATCTTCTATCTTGAATGTCAATATAAAACTCTTACAACAAAAGTTCCCATCTTATCAACCGATCCTTTTAATCTTTCTTTCTCATAAGATAACAAAGTGTAACATGATCCGTGTTGACAATAACTTTCGCACCCATCTAGTACGGGCGGAACTTCTCCATTGCAAACAAAATGTCAAGGAGCTCCTTCTCACATTATAGTTGACTTGGACACCATTCATAGTTTTATTAGCATAGTAGACCGTGAAAAATCTTGTTGATGTGCTGCCACAAAACAGCTCCAACCGCTATGTCACTAGCATCACACATGAGTTCAAAAAGGATACTCTAATTAAGAGCGGTGATAATGGGAGTGGTTTTCAACTTGAAATTTAAAAATTCAAAGGCTCTCATGCAATCATTGAAGTGAAAATTAGCATCTTTCTCTAGAATCTTGCACAATGGGTTCACCACCTTAGAGAAGTCTTTGATGAAGCGCCGTAAAAATCTGTGTGGCATAAGAAACTCCGCAGGCCTTTCACCGAAGTTGTAGGTGGAAGTTTAGAAATCACCTCAATCTTTATCTTGTCAACTTCAATTCCATTCGTTGAGATCTTCTGTCCAAGGACAATGCCTTCCTCGACCATGAAATGATCTTCTCCCAATTGAGCACCAAATTCGTTTATTCACATCTTGTCAACACTTTATCTAAATTTTCCAAACAATCATCAAAATAATCCCAACCCCCGAGAAGTCATCCGTGAGAACTTCAAGTTAGTCCTCCACCATATCCGTGAAGATAGCCATCATACACTTTTAAAAAGCTATCGGTGCATTGCACAAACCAAATGGCATCCGCTTGAAGGCGAAAGTACCATGGGGACATGCAAAGGTTGTTTTCTCTTGATCCTCCGGAGCAATAAGGATTTGGTTGTAGCCCATATACCCATATAGAAATCAATACAAAGCACGGCCGGATAACATATCAAGCATTTGGTCAAGGAAGGGAAGTGGAAAATGATCCTTCCTTGTGACTTTGTTGAGCTTGCGATAGTCCATACACACTCTCCAACCGGTCACCATTATTTTGGGAATCAACTCATTCTTTTCATTGGTGACCGCCACCATGCCCCCTTCTTTGGGACACATTGAACCGGAGAAGTCCACAAACTATCAAAAATGGGGTAGACAACCCCAGCATCCAACCACTTAATAATCTCCTTTTTGAAAACATCTTGCATAATCTCATTGAGTCTCCTTTGATGTTCAATAGATAGTTTGGATTCCTCCTCCACGTTGATCTTGTGCATGCAAAATACGGGGCTTATTCCCCGGATATCCGCCAATATCCACCCAATAGCCTTATTCCTCTTATGTAGCACCACCAATGTAGAATCTACCTGCACATTAGTCAAACAGGAGGAAAGAATAACTGGTAAAGTAGAACAAGGGCCAAGAAATTCATATCGAATATGTGGAGTCAATGGATTCAACTCCAAGGTCGGAGGATCTTCAATGGACGGCTTTGTAGGAGGAGTTTTCCTATTTTCAAGAACCAAGAATAGTTTCTGGGGTGCATAATTGTACGACCCCATTCTTTGCAAAGAGATCACACATTCCATGAAGCCATCTATTTCGTCATCATCAAAGTTGAGCAAGACGGCCTCCAACATATCACCAACATAGTCCATGGCACTTTTATCATCAACAATAACATCGGTCACCAAATCCACAAAAGAACACACCTCGTTGCTATTTGGTTGCCTCACGGATTTGCACACATGGAATACCACTTTTTCATCACCCACTCGGAAAGTGAGTTCTTCCGCTTACACATCACAAAGATCCTTCCTCGTAGCAAGGAAATATCTTCCAAGAATAATCCGCACTTCATATTCAACTTCACAATTAAGAATGATAAAATCTTCCGGAAGAATGAATTTATCAGCACGAAGCAAGACATCTTCAATCACTCCCAAAGGTGTCTTCATTGTACGATCGGCCACTTGCAATCTCATAGAGGTGGGTCTTGGTTGCCCAATTTCCAAGGTCTTGAAAACAGATTAGGGCATCAAATTGATACTTTCCCCAAGATCACAAAGAGCTTTAGAAAACTCGGCGCTTCCAATGGTACAAGGATTTGTGAAAGCACTGGGATCTTCCAACTTAGGAGCCATTGAATTCACAATTGCACTCACTTGATGAGTGACTTTTATAGTTTCAAAATAAATCAACCGCTTCTTTGTCACTAAATCCTTCATAAACTTTGCATAACCGGGCATTTATTCCAAATCTTCCACTAATGGCACATTGATCAAGAGACTCTTCATCATTTCAATAATCTTTTTGAATTCATTTTCGCCATTTTTCTTGGCAAGCCTTTGAGGGTATGGAGTGGAGGTGCAATGGTGCCTTAGCCTTTTGCACTTTCGGCTCCGGTATGTCAATAATGTGATCTTTAGACGGGTTCACTTCCTTTTGAGTCTCTTCCACATTATCATCAATATCAATCTGAACTTCATCATTTGGTTGCACCACATTGTTCGGGACCTCTTCTTCTTGTACCACTTTCTCATCATCCACAAGTTGACTTTGACTTGAGGTGGGTGCATTCCCACCTCTTCCACTTCTTGTAGTGACGGCTACGACATGCCAAGTGTTGTTTCCATCCTTTGGGTTTACCACCGTGTCACTTCGTAGTGCCTCCTTAGGACGAGAATTCAGAGCTTGAGAAATTTGTCCCATTTGGACTTTTAAGTTGCGGATCGATGAGTTGTGTGAGGCAAGTTAGGCATCCGAATCGGCATTCTTTTCCATCATTTGCTTGAACATGTTCTCAATACGCCCCATCTCATTGTTGGAAGAACTAGGACCATGGGAAGGATAATAAAGTGGGTTGCTCGGTTGTTGATACATTGGGGGCCTTTGAAAACCTGCCCCCCCCCCCTGTTGCCTTGATTATTACTCCATCCACCTTGATTGTTACCCCCCTCCTCCCCACCCATGCATTGATTATTGTTGTTATGCCAATTCCCTTGATTGTTTCCATCACTCCAATTTCCTTGATTGTTGTCGTTACTCTAATTTTATTGATTGTTTCCACCACTCCAATTTCCTTGATTGTGAGAATTCCAATTGCCTTGATTATTTTGAGGTCTCCATTATTGTTGGCTTGTTCCCTGGAAGTTGTTTTGTTGCCCTTGAAAATTGTTCACATATTGCACCTCATCTTCTTGGTCATTTTAGGAATCATCTTGATCAAGCCCACTATTTTCTTGCACAAAATTGTCCACTCGATGTTGTACTTGTGGACCCTTGGTTCTCCTTTTGTTCATCATCATGTTTACTCCCTCCATGGCATTTACTTTCCTAGGATTTTGCACTTGTTGAAGTTGAGCCTTTTCTAGTTGATTCATGGCGGTAGTCAATTTGGCTATGGCTTGCCCATGGTCATGCAACTCTTTGTGAAGGTGGATCACATTGTAATCACCTTGTGGATCATTAGCCCGGGATTTCCATGCCGATGATGTTTCCGCCATTTCATCTGAAATCTCACACGGCTCAGAATAAGGCGTAGTCATGAAGTTCCCACCAGCAAGTTGATTCACTACACATTTGTTGGTTGTGTTGATCCCACGATAGAAAGTTTGTCGAATCATGTCCTCCTTCATATCCTTGTTGGGACATTCTTTAACCATTATTCTATATCGTTCCCATATCTCGTGTAGAGGTTCATTTGACTCTTGCTTGAACACCAAAATTTTATCCCGAAGTGTAGCCATGTGCCCCAGAAAGAAGTACTTAGAAATAAACTTTTCCACCAATTCATCCCAAGTGTGAATGGAATGGTTCAAAAAACATTCCAACCAATCTAAAGCTTTCCCCCGTAGAGAGAAGGGAAAAAGCCTTAGCCTCAAAGCATCCTCAGTGACATTTGTTTGTTTTCTCCCCTAACACGTGTCTACAAACCCATTCAAATGTTTGTATGCATTTTGACTTGGATCACCGTCAAGACCCCTCATTGCTCTAGAAAAGTGAGCATCATGTTGTTTATTTGAAAGTTAACCGCCCTAATAAGGGGAGGGACTATTGCACTTGCATATCCTTCATTGGCTTGAGGTTCAAGAGGAACCTCATCCACTTGGTCATCCTCAATGTCCACATCCCCCAAAGAAATATTTTCGAGCTCATTGTTTGCCATGGTTATACCTACGATTTCTCGAACAAGTAGTAACACATAAGGAAAAGAAGATACTCCAAAAACACACCCAAATATATAGCCAACACCATTTTTTAACTCCCCGGCAACGGCGCCAAAAATTTATCGCGTCCAAATGCACACCTCTAAAGAGGTATGAAACGGCCGTTTGCAATTATAGTAACCCAACTAAGAGTCTGGGCTGAATGCACAGGGAACTGAGATGGGAGTTAGGGGTATATATTTTAATGCGCGTGACATCATCTAGATTTGCACTTCCACAAAAAGGTTTGTTTTCTATCTCTAATTTTGCTCTAAAGCTTGCAAAATAAAGAAGGCAGACTAGGATAATTGTTTTTGAGGTTTTTCAAATTGATAAAAAGCCTAGGGTTGTAACCATTACCTAGATGTTTGCCTAATGGGTTAGGTCTTTATTTTGTTGATCGGGGTGTATTATAGCTATCAACTCTCAATTACCCATTCAATACCTCTCGATCATAGAGCGATTTTGCCCAATTTGTCTTTCTCAAGACCAAATGGTATCACACAAAACAGTTGATAAAAGCTCATGGGTTATTACTATCTGTAGGTTGAATCCTTTAATTGGGTTAATCAATCTCTCGATTGACCCAATTCCTTGTTAGTCAAGTTTCCCTAGACTAAGTCTCTCTTTTTCAAGTAGAGACTAAGTCAAATAGGCATGAACTAATGTTGTCAACCATAAATTTCACAAATTAAAGCATGAACGAGGCTAAATAATAAACACCCAATTATAAACAAGCACTAAATTATATATCCATAAGGTTTACACAATAGGTTTGGGTCACAACCCTAGTAAAAATCTAGCTACTCATACTTCGGTTTGAAGAAAAAGAATAAGAAAGACTACTTAAACTCATAATGTAAGCTTAAAATGATAAAATCAATTGAAAAATACACAAAAATAAAATAAAAAACAAAAGAGGAAAAGAAAAACAGCTACTGTAATTGCTGAGGTTCAAACTTGACCTAATTTTCTGAAACTCGTCTATTACACAAGGCTGAAAATCTCAGATAAAAATACCCATCAAGAGGTTCTGCGACCGCACAATTCCATGTGCGGTCCGCAGACCTCTTCATCTGGCAGGAGTTGGGATTCTGGAACCGCACAATTCTGAACTACAGCTGTGAGGTAACATTTCTATGGTCAGAAGATTTAGTACTATGACCGCAAGGCATACTTTTGCGGTCCGCAATAGTATGATTGCGGCCACAAGACATTCTGCGGCCGCACAAATCTTTTGCGGTCCGCAAAATTCACTTAAGCTATGGACTTGGTATTTTTACCACCTATCTTATCTTGACCTTAAGCACATCTTTTGCGGCCGCACAATTCATGTGCATTCCGCAATTAGCACACTCGTCTGCAGATTTTCCTTCTTTGATTGCGGATGCAGATGGAATTCTGCGGACCGCACATTGTATTTTTATGTTCCCTTTATTCCTTGTGCTTAGACTACTCCTTTTGGAGTCGGATTTAATCTCGGAAATCCAACTTTCGGCATTCCTGCAATTTTGTACAATTTCATTAGTTTCGGGAGCACAATTCAATGCTTTTGGACTAAAACTAAAGCTAAAAGGTGCTAATAAATAGTCAAAATCCCCACTTATCAATAATATTTAAATACTTTCATTCGGTCTATTTATAGTGATAGGGGTGGCGAATACGTTGGCATGCGCTCTTTGCTGAATAGACATGGTATTCAACACATTACGAGTCCGCCTTATACTCCCTAACATGTAGGCACAACTAGGGGTGTTCGTCGGTCGGTACGGTACAGTATTTGGACATTTTGGTTCAGTATTATCGATATTCGATTTCTTAAAATGCTATACCAATATTGTACCAAATTAAATTTGGTATGGTTCGATTTCTCTCCTTTCGATTTTGGTTTATTCGGTTCATTAACTCCGGCTTATCCTGTTTGAATATTAATTAGTGCATAGAGTTATAGACTATAATATTCTTAATTAAAGTACTTGATCACGCTCAACTATGTCTTACAAAAAGACTAAAAGGGCGTTGCAAATTAATCTGGGATATTAAACCCAGAGTCGATCCCACAGGGAGTTAACGTATCAAGCAAGCTATCAGAATACTAAACTTTCACTTGGTGTTGTTTAAACTACTACAACTGAATGAAAATATTAAAACTAAATATTAACTACAATAAGGTGTAAACAATTGTAATAAAGGTCTAAGGTTATGGTTTCCCCCGTCGGTGAACTTACTTCTCGGGTACTTCATATAGCTTGATTAGTTGTCTCTATAAATCATGAACACTCTATCTAGCATAAATATCTCTCAAGTAATTATGATAATTTACTAGACGCACTCTCTCAAGTTACGCTAGCTAGATTGCATTACAGTTCACTTTAGATTGCACCCGAGGTATCGTTATCTCTAATCCAACCTCTAAACCCTCGGTTATGACTTTCGTCTATACTC
>ML414270.1:0-22086 GCA_005239525.1 Nicotiana knightiana | reverse complement strand
GGGGAACCCCCCCCCCCCCCCGAAACGTGGCAGCAAGACTTGGCCAAATTAGAGACTCCTAAGTTACATGGTAATGTGGCACATTTGGAGGAATATTTGGTGGCTTAGTCATCACAAGTGGGGCCTACACCCACTAATACAAAATATTCTCTAAAATCACCAAATGAAGATGGTCATACTTACTAATACTAACGGATGAAATGCTTCCGCAAAAAGATCATATTTTCAATGGCAACGTGAGTTGCTTCAAGAATTTCAAACGAAGTTACACTGCGTAATAGCAACGGGATTTGAAATTCTAAGGGAACACGGTACAATCTTTCTCAAGAATATCATACAGATTTTTCCCTACTTCGATCCGCAGTTACGTGTCTTGTCGCAAAAGACGTGTGTTAGAGGAATTATCAAGAGAATCGGTCCAGGTATTTTAAGGCTAATCCCTTCCTTCAATTTGGCATGATCCTGTAACTACATATATTTGACAACGAGACATAATTCATGAATTTATTCACATTATCCTAGTCTTAGAATTTACAGTATTCTCCCTTATCGAGACTTTATATTCAATTGAGTACTATCTTCTTCTAGTAAAGAGAGCAGAGGGTCTATATATATACAATACTATAGTAGTTTCACCACCATCGAGCTATAATTGGTGGGTAGGTCCCTATTGGGCAACCTCTGATCAGATGGTAGGTTATATGCCAAGCCTACTGCGGCCGAGCGCCTATCAGCGAGCCCAGCATGGCCGATATACAGAGCCTAGTATGGTCGAGCGCCTATGAGCGAGCCTACTACAGCGGAGTAGTTACACATTACGAGCCTTATAGGGCCGGACATCTATTTTATTTACTATATTGAGAGAGTTGAGTCAGTGTCAGCAGGTAAGTATATCTCCAGAGCTTCTTTGACTCCCAATTACTTTCAGTTATTATATTATCAGTTCAGTTTCATCTTTCAGTTATTTTATTTCCTTGAATACTTGGTATGTTATTTCGTACTGACGTCCCTTTTCAGGGGATGCTGCATTTCATGCGAGGAGGTTCAGATGGGTAGACCTCCTCAGTAGGTGTTCCCCGAATTCAGCTTTATCGGTAAGCTCCACGTCCTTCGGAGTTGTCGGGTCTAGAGTTTTGTGTACATCTTGTGTATATATGTATATAGATTATGGGTAGGTTGGGGCCCTGTTCCGATCACAGTACATCCATCAGTAGAGGCTTGTAGACATATCCTGTTAGTTAGGGCAGTATGTTGGGCTTATAGGTCTTGTATGTATATTTTGTTGGTTTGCCAGCTATAGTAGTCATAACGGCTTTGTCAGCCCAGCTTTATATTGATGTTTAGTCAGTGTTACCTTCCGTTCAGTTTTATATTTTTCTTCGCAAATTGTTTTGCAATGTGGTCATGGCCAAAGTATGACATTATATGTTCAGAGTCCCTTAGTCGCAAGTTGGTACGCAAGGATAGCTGAGGCACCAGGTGCCGGTCTCGCCCCCCTCCCCCCCCCCTCCCCAATTTCGGGGTGTGACATTATCGCGCCAATTTGGTACTCAAAACTGAAGCGTATTAATAGCGACCTAGAGTATGCGCATGTTTATCACATAAGGCTCCAGGCTTAGTTGAATACCCAGAATGAGCCTGGGGTATCCTGTATTTGCTGTATCTTGGGCCTGTAGCCGCCCTATTATATATGTAACTATTTTATCCTATTTGGGTTGTAATAATATTTAGTAACGAATAATGGGGAGATTAGTGGATCTATGAGAAACGGGTAAATTCTAATGCTTGCATAAAAAGTGTTGAAAACATGTTTATAGGGTCTATGTGCTCTATTCGCCTTTTTGTTTAGCATGTCTTATTTGTTATTTTGTTTAGTGTGTTCTATTTTGCCACTCATAGTAAGCATGCTTATATGGAATCGCACACACTTCACTCAACCTATCTAAAGTATGTTTAAGTATTTGCTATACTTGTTTCTAGGTTTACTATTGTACACACTTAGACATGATGTCTATAGGATAAATAACACATGCTTCATTACTTCCCATCTAGATACCATGTCTATAGGGTTTCAATAATCAATCAATTAATTGTTTCTATTGCTCTTAACACATCGCTCCTTTAGATATCATGACTATAGGATTTTAATCAATTAATCAATCACTCTGTTACATCGTTGCATTGCCGCACTTGGATAACATGCCTATAGGGATAATATATAAAATCAATTTCAACTGTTAAATCACGTCCATAGGACACTATCATCTGTGTAAGAAGCATGCCAATAAAACCAGCACAGGTAATTCGGGATTCTGAGATCATTTCACTGCCTTATTGCGCAAATAATTAGAAATCATGCCTATAGGATTTGCAATGTTTTAATCTTCCTGAACGTTGCATATATATAATACTGGAAATCATAATCACATAGAAATCATGCCTGTAGGACTTAATGATCAATATCATGTACTGCCTCGTCTAAGAAATTTGTGATTGATCGTGTGCTTCTGTGCTTATGTGTGAAGTCTAAATTAAGCCTTTCATTGCTACTATGTGCAGCCCTACCCGTTTTGAATGTCGTCTAGTTTTTATAATTTGATCACCCTTAGTAAAGTCTAGAACCACCCAAATAGTAGGTCTAAAACCTCCTGGACCATAGGCACGAGACGGTTAATGCACGCATAAGACACGACTTAGAATTGAATTAGAGCGCTCGTTAAGTAAACAACTTCAACATAGTAATTGGGTAGTAGGAGATGATAGTCTGTGCCCGCTGAATAATAGGCGCAAAACCTACCTCAAGGGAGTTGATAAGTATTATTTATGTTGCACGAGGTGATCCTTTAGGCTAAAAAACATAGGAATTCCCCCCCCCCCCCCCCCCCCCTCCCCTTTTTTTTCTTTATGTAATTATAGTTGTATCCTTGTAGTTACTGAGATTTGTACCGATCCTCATATGTTTTAATAAGACTTTTCAACTTCTAATCTCATTTATTTGATCACCTCCCCTAATTACATAATCCACATAGTTTAAAGTTCTGTCGGGACCCACAGTTTTGGATCTCGAAGAGTGCCTAACACCTTATCTCCGAGGTAATTTGAGCCCTTATACGATCTTTGGTGGCATTGACTAGTCAAACTGAATTATCTGCAAAAAGATGTCATAACGCACCTTAAAAATTGTTAGGTGGCGACTCTTCTCTTTTAATACATCCTCTTTAAAAGAGTTGTCACACGTCAAAACTCGTTTTCACTAGAAAACGGGTCGCGACAACAGTACTACTGGGGAACCAACTGAGAACCCTGATCTCTCTACCCAAGAGGAGCCCTCTGCTTCTACTTGGGATAAAACCCCTGGTTCTCCACAAGAACCCCAGGTAAGTACTGATCATGCTCCCTCTCCTCATTTCTACGCTAAGCCATTGTCCATAGTTGTCCCTGAAATGAGATTTTTATCTGAGGAAGAGAATGAGGACAGTGGAGATGATTATGAAAATGTGGCCATTGCAAGCTTCATCAGGACTAAGAGTAGACATGCTACTCCCCAAGAGCCAACTCCTAAGAGACCTACCACTAGGTTACAGAAGAAGGAGGCTCTTGAGTCAGTTCTTAGGGAAATCAAAGAAGAACAAAAGAGGAGAAAATTGGTAAAGGATGGGAAGAATTTAAATGAGAAGGTAGTGCATGCACTAGTTGTAAATGTTGATGATGAGGTGGATGATGAACCTGGTTCCTTAGCTCGTAGGTTTTCACAGAAACATACTATTCCAATGTCCAAGAAAGAGTCATCTGTGAGTAAGGAGAGTTTGTACAATGTTGAAGGTGAAAAATCTGGCGAAAAGGTAGTTGACAAATCTGGAGAGAAAACAATTTCTCATTATGGGGAGAAGGTGACTGAAGAGTCATTTTAAAAAGGTGTCTAAGAAAAAAGTGTCTGAGAAATCTGCTGAGAAAAGAAAGAGTGCTAGAAAATCAGTGAAAAGGAAGGTTGATGTCAGTGAGGAACCTGGTTCCTCCAAAAAGACCAAGTTTAGTGACACCCAAGATGCTGGCAAGGAAAAATTGAGAAACCAAGAGTTGTTGCGGGGCCGTACATTTTCCTCCAATATTCTGGATATGTGAGGAATGCGCCAACTGGTGGAGATCTGTGAATTCCAACAGTGGACACATCTGTTTACAAGTGACAACCCCGAGGTGTATGAGGAAGAAATGCGTAGTTTCTATGCTGACTTCTTCACAGTTGAGGATGATAACATTTGTCTGAATGTGAATAGGTGTTGATTTCGTGATGGACACTGCTGTACTAGGAGCCATTTTGGTCATGCCCGCTGATGGGATGTCCTCTATTGACGGGGTCAGCTCTACAAATTTCAGAAACGCCGTTGTAAAGGATAAGGCAGTGCAGCTAGGGGAACGGGTATGCAAGAAGGCCCTCCTTCCAGTGTACCAACTTCTATTCGAAATGGTGAAAAACTTTCTGCACCCACAGTGCTGAAAGATGCTCCATTACATCACGAGCAGACTTGGTTCTCATGAAAGCATTGGATAGCTACACCACTATAAACCTGCTTAGTATTATGATAGAGCATGTGAAGAAAGTGGTAGAGTTCAAGGATGGTAATCATGGGTTGCCTTACGGGTTTCTCCTCATTAAAGTATTTGAATTCTTCAAAGTTCCCTTGGAACAGGCTAAAGTAGGGACTTGCAAGCAATCCTTTTCCAAAACCACCCTTGAAGAGTGTGAGTGCTTTGATAGGAGTGGAGGGGTTGGCAGCAATTCGACCATTTCTCAGTTGATCAACGCTCAAAATAGTGCCACTGAAGAAATAAGGAAGCTGAAGGCTCTGAATTCCATTCTCGAAGGTCAGCTCAGTCAGGCCTAGGAGGCAGCTGGTTCCAGTAATGCCCAAAGCACAGAGGTTTCCCACCTGACAAAGGAAAATGCTACCTCAGGAAACAGGTTGAGGACCTGAAGAAAAGGTTGCTAAACGAGCAAGGGTTTGCAAATGCTCGCATGGACATCCTTCTTAGAACCCTTCACTCTGACTCTGCCTCCAGTGCTCCCCCTTCTAGTGCTCCTTACCAGCGGTCCCGTTCCCAGTGTCCAGTTCTTAGTGTCTGTCCTCTATTTTCTTTTCTTATGCTTAGTGATGTTTATGGCTGGTACATTTTTTATTATTTTATTTTGTGGATGATGTGGTAACATGGAGCTGCTCCCTTTCTTATTTCCAAAAACTTAATGATATTTTGTCCTTTTTGTTGTGCATATCTTGCTCATTTGCTATGTTCTGTGTTATATTGTGTGTGCATGTAGCATGTATTAACTAAGCTAGACTTCTTTTTTGCTTTCTGCTTGCTACTAATATTTTTATGATGCCAAAAGGGGAAATTTTAAATTGAGAGGAAACAAGTTAGGGAACAATAGATTCAGGGGGAATTCTGGTTCTTAGGGGAACCTTAATTATAAGCTTGTCATCATCAAAAAGGGGGAAATTAATAGGATATATGCATTCCTTTTATGTTTTGATGATTTAACAAACTTAATGATAAGAACAAGATAAAGAACCTGATACACATCCTCAAGTACGTGAGAATAACAAGTCTCAAACTGGAGATGTGAATTAACTCTTCAGAAGTCAAAGAAACATCAAGGGGAACAGATGGACACTAGTTCCTTTGGTGACCGTACCAGTCAACTTCCCAACGGCTGTAAAGTCGCTGCCTGCACACGCAACAGTGCAAAACAGTGCAGCAGTCTACTTCATTGGGAATTCCCTTGTACCAAACATGCTTGCATCATTCAAGTGATGTCATTAATGTTATATTAACATTAAACCAAAGGCAAAAACATCACTTGAACATTAAAGAATCTATCAAGAATTCTCTCAAACCGGTGCATCAATCTAGCAATCGATTCTCAAGGGCATCAAGAACAAAGAACAACATAACAAGGACCAGTTCCCTGCATTGAGTCATTACATGTCCTTAGTTGTGTTGCACCTTTGTTAAAGTTCTTTACTTGTAATTCCTACTTACCTTAGTTAGAAGCACTGTGTAGGAAACTTTTGTAAAATCATAAACTCTGTGTTTGTATCTTGGCTAGAGTTAGTCGAGTTGTAAATATTTGTAATAGAGTTATTACAAAGTGACTTGTAATGGAGTTGTTACAAGTTAGTGAAGGATTAAGAGGTTAATTCCTAGGTTACAATAGGTTGTAATACGAAATTTGCTCAGTAGTGAAGTTGAAATCCTACAAGGGTAGATCGTGGTTTTTAATCCCGTGAGCTGGGAGTTTTCCACGTAAAATTCCATTGTGTCATTTACTTACTGCTATGTCCATGCATTCAGTAGAAACTAATAGAGAACCTGGTTTTCTATATAGTATGGTGGACCCCTAGTTTCTATCACAAATCCATCTCCAGTGGTATACCAACCGAACTAACAACTTGTTTCACATGATGCCATGTATGCATGTAAAGGGAGGACATGAAGAAGTACCTATACGGAGCAACGGGAAGACCCTCCTCTAATTTGAAATCAGGAGACCATTTCTGTAGCCACGTCTGTTGTCCCTCGATCTCAATTACATGTTTGTACCAGACAATGTTGAAATCGTCTTCATTAGTGAAATCAAGAAACACATTGTAATTATCAAATACCCCAATTTTGATTGAACCCTTAATTGAGATTACTTCCTTGAATTTTGACCTAATTCAGTCCATCTGAGGTGTAGGTTTGAGAAATCTCCCAACAATTGTGAGCCTGCATTCCACTGCCATAATGCCGTAGTTGTCGGATGCCTTGAAGAGAAATGTCGGCATTCCATTATGTGTGGTATGTGTCGCTATTACAGCTTCCTTTTCATGGTGAGGTTGTGGGTTCAAGAAGTGAGTGGATGTAGCGGTTTTCGCCGCATAAGATAGTTTTCATGTCAATTGGTTCATTGCGAGTAGTTGTTGTTGGATTTGGGACCGATTGACCTTCTAGACACACCGGAATGGCGCCGTCCGGCGGTTCCATTGACCGGACTGTGAAGCTACTCGCTTATCTTAAGAGCCGTTGGAGTTTTCGAGGAGAGAGATAGAGCCGTTGTTGCCTTGGTTTATTTCCTTAAATGTTAAAGCTGCTTCATTATACCACTTTAAGCCTTTAATATAGTTTAAGATGGAGGCACATATCTGGACTAGAGAACCAAGTCCTTTAGCTGTTTTTTTGTTTCTCATATAGTGAAGTTACTTTGGTGTAGCCGGGCCCATTATTTGGTCTAGTTGTTCGATTGGTGAGGGCCCATTCCTCATTCTAATCGTTCTATCAGTGGGGCCCATTCTTTGGTCATGTGAGAGCCTAGCTATTATTTGGTTTACTGAATTCTTATTGGTTCGAGGCTGCATTCTGTTTCAGTTTAGGTGAGCCAAGCACCTCCGTTCTTGATGGCATTATTTTGCTTTGTTTCCTGTATATATCTCGCGCTATGGCTAGAGTTATACTCATTTCAGTTTTAGATGCTCCATCGCACTGTGTTGGTGGGATATTGGGTTGTACAGTTCTTTTGGTTTGACTTCCGCTATTTGATTATGTTATAATGAGATGACAATTATTATGTAATTCGCTTAAGTGTTGCCAAGTTATCCATTGCGCTTGGAGGGCTTTTTTTGGGCATTAACCCCTTGCCTTGTATATTATTTACCAAAAATTAGTACAACAAGGAGGGGACATAAAACCTTACCTCCGGGGAGTTAAGTGTTCACTATGTGCCAATCGTTGTCACATTAGGCTCCTCTCACCCCGGGGCGGATTTAAAGGTATAGTATGGGTTCATGAGAACCTAGTAACTTTTATTTGATCTCGTATTTGCTAAAAAAATTCATTCTATACATAAAAATATTCAATTCGGAACCCGTGCTTTAGTCCGCTTATTAAAATATTTTAATTTAAAATTGATATAGGAACCCAAAAACTTAAAATTCTGAATCTGGTGCTGCTCTCACCGTCTCTCTTTTGACACGAGAAGCAGTGAGGGAGCCTTGGGAGTTCATTTTTTATTTCTTTCGACTCTTCATCCCTTTGGCCATTCTTTCTACCTTGTATCATGACTATGACCGTGCATCATAATGACTTTACTAATTTGTGTGGGTTCGGATACACATCAAGAATACTTTAAAAGTCTTATTAAGGTTTTTTAATTAGGCCGAATAAAACAGTCAAAACTTATGAAGCTGTACATCAATATGTTTAACCATTTTCACAAAAAAAATTATTGAATTAACCCTAAAAAGGATATAATTTTGCAATGGATAGAGTACACGCTAAGCATGATACATCATCCTACCAGGTGAATATGAAAATGTGTTTTGGAGATCTGCACTTCAGCCTTTCTTTACTAATGAAACTTGTAATCCAAATTTCGGCACTCAATTGTCTGACTGTTAATTAAGAACCGTCAGTTATGTTATATTCTTTTCTTAATCTAAACGTATACTAGTTCCTTTTAGCGTTCCAAGAGTGTGAAAAATACTTTTATGTTTTATCATACCACAACATTATATTGAATATAAAAAGTCTGTCTCCTGTACAAACCATTGTATAGTTTAATATTTTTAACAATTTCAAAAAGAAAAGTATGTCCGGTTTAAGTTTAATTCAGAGAACAGTTAAGTTGACCTTAAAAAATGGGTGTAATACATCTTCCTAGGTGAATATAAAAATGCCTTTTTGAGATCTGCATCTCAACGTTTGTCCACCGATTGTCTCTTCGTATATCAAATATTTTGCACCACAAAAATAATTTTACAACATCAATGCATTCGCACATTGTGAAATGAAAAGAATAATTTTATTTTAGGTATGCTTTAGCTTTACGAATTGGATGTGGATAACGGTACACAAGGGAAAGATTTATTGAAAATTTACTGTTCTTCCTAATTCGTTTCTCTCCAATCAATAAAGAAAGGAAAAAAGAACTACTTTACTCTCTATTCTAATTAATTAGTTTCTTTGGATATGAATTAAGCGCACCATAGTCAGATAGAACCTTACCTCTCCATAAGACGTTATTAAAATATTTGAAAACTCAAATTAATCCTCATGTAGGTAACTAATCCTGCCTCTCAAGGGATATTTTTGTTATGTTATATCATATACACATTTAGTTTAGGACTGCGAGATTCAAAAGTCCTCTTGCGAAGATATATGAGAATTGTTACCCCTCCGTTTCAATTTATGTTAATCTGTTTGATTGGACACGAAATTTAAGAAAAAATGAATATTTTTTTTAATTTGTGGTCCTAAACAACTCAAAAGGATGGTTAGAGTATTTGTGTGTTTATAAAAGCTTCTCATTAAGGGTAAAATTGTAAGTTCAAACTAAATTGTTACTAAATTTAGAAAATGGTCATTCTTTTTTTAACGGACCAAAAAGAAAAAGATTCACATAAACTTAAACGGACGGAGTACTATTTAAGGAAATAATTTAAATTCTATGCACTGACAGTGTAAAAATATGTTTATTCAATTAGGCGACTCATTAAATAGTTACACTAGTAACAAGCATTAATTGATAATCTGGAAGGAATAATAATTAAACTGCCATCACAAGTTATAATTTACCGATCGTATAATTTTTTTTAACACCGTTAGTGCATAGCCTAAATCCTTAAGAAAATTAGTTTAACTAATATCAGTGAGATTAGAAGGGTACTACCCATTGAAGAAAGAAGCATAACAAGCTTCACTGTTTTAGAAAGATATTTTTTCCACTTAAAGAAAGCAGAGATATGAAGGGCTTTCTAATTATTATCTGCTTAGTCGCCTCCATTTCTCTAACCTGCTATGCTTACAATGCTGCTGTTGTTACAAATAAACTAGTAGTAGAAAATATCAGCAAAGAAGAAGCAGAAGAAACCAACATATCCCACATTCTCTTTGGCATCGCAGGGTCCGCTAAAACATGGAACAATCGCTCGTGTTACTCTGAGCTCTGGTGGAGACCAAATGTAACGCGAGGGTTCGTGTGGCTCGATAAAAAGCCCCAAGAGAGCGAGCCATGGCCCGAAACTTCCCCACCCTATAGGGTCTCCGAAGATACTTCCAACTTCGAGTACACGTGTTGGTTTGGTAACAGGACATCAGTGAGGATTGCACGGATTGTAAAGGAGAGTTTTGAACTAGGTTTGAACAATGTGAGATGGTTTGTATTGGGAGATGATGATACAGTATTTTTTCCTGAGAATTTGGTGACGGTTTTGGCCAAATATGATCACAACCAAATGTATTACATTGGTGGGAATTCCGAAAGTGTGGAGCAGAACGTAGTATGTTCCTACAGTATGGCTTACGGCGGCGGAGGCATTGCTATTAGTTATCCTCTGGCGGCAGAGCTCGTGAAGATTTTAGACGGTTGCATTAATCGCTATCATTACTTGTGCAATTCTGATCAGAGGATTGGTGGTTGTATGGCTGAGATTGGAGTTCCTCTCACGAATGAACTAGGTTTTCATCAGGTATGTGCATATCTTTTAAATCCAAGATTTTACTTTTTGGACAACTCAATTATTGTCATTTTAAAAGTTATACTACTAGTAGTTGTGAAACACTCAGAATTTAATAAGTTTTTCTTTGATTAAAATTATCTCAACTATTTTTTTTTAAATTTTAAGTAGTACTTATTGGCGGTATTTGACCACGAATGAAATTTAAAAAAGAAAAATAGACTTTTGAAACTTGCAGTCTAAAATTGATATAAACACTTGTGTGGTTATAAATTATCTCATTAAAGGTAAAATTAAAAGTTTAAAGTTAAATTCTTTTTATATATAAAAATATATTATTCTTTTTGGGAAAAACTAAAAAGGAAAGTATACGACACAAAATGAGAACCGGAATCACATCCAAAGTTGGACACTTTAACCTTGATATTCCAAACAACAAAACTGTTTTTTTAAACAACAAATATTTTGATGGAAAAAAAAAAAAGCCAATATGAATAAGTTCAATAACCTCTTGTTATATATGTTCATATTCATTGTGAAATTACTATATATCCTATATAAAAACTAAAAGATCTATTTAATCTGTTTGTTTAAGATGGATATAAATGGAAGCGCCCGAGGGCTTTTGGCAGCACATCCGGTGGCGCCGCTAGTGTCACTGCACCATTTGGACATGCTCCACCCACTAATTCCATCAATGAGCCGAGTTGAGTCAGTGAAGAAAGTAATTGAAGCTTATAACAAGGATCCAAGTCGGACAATGCAACATAGTTTGTGTTATGACCTAAAGAGAAACTGGTCAATATCAGTGTCATGGGGTTACACAGTTCAATTATATCCATGGCTAATGAATGTCAAGGAGTTGGAGACTCCAATCCGGACGTTCAAGACTTTTCTAGGGTCAGAAGAGCCATTCACATTCAATACACGGCCAAACTATGTAGAACCGTGTAAGAGGCCTATAGGGTGTTACTTGGATCAAGTTACTGATATTGGCAATGGTGAAACCTTGACTAGTTATAGCACCAAAATTGGTGATTCTAAAAAGCAATGCGATAACCAACGTTATAAACCAGCTTTAGCAGTTCATATGGTTAATGTCACCGCGTCAATGTTATCTCCCAAAGTATGGAGACAGGTAAATTTCTATTTTCGATGTTTCATTTTATGTAAATCTTTGTTTAGGCTCACAAAGTTAACGAAAGAAAAATATTTTGGAACTCAAGGTCTTTAAAAGAGCACTTTCCTTCGTCCAAAAGAAGATGATACTTTTCGGATTTTGAGAGTCAAATGAGTTATGTTCTTTGACCACGATTTTTTTATATATATTTTAGATTATTAATATAGTGACTTATAGCATTTTTTGTATGTAGTTTTCAAATATATAAATTTTACTTAAAAAAACTTAAAGATTCTATGTTAGAACTCATAGTCAGAGTTAAGAAGTTTTACTCTTGAAAGTTAAAAAATATCTTTCTTTTTTGGATGGAGGGAGTACTATATATGCATTTTGTAAGAACTAGAAAGTTTGGTTAAAGTTTTGCCAAATGTAGAAATGTGTTTTTCTTTTTGGAATATATTAAAAAAAAAATAGTATCATATAAAATGAAGCAAAGGTTATTTAATTTGATGAACTCTTTCTTATTAATTTTACTAAGATAAGATTGATGAGTATATATGTACAAACTTTCCATATTTTATGAACAAACAGGCACCACGACGGCAATGTTGCGAGATAATCAATGATATTGGGAGCGTCCTGAATATCAGAATTAGAGGTTGCAATCAGTGGGAATCAGTGACGCCGCCTTTTCACGACAAGTACGGAGATTTTGCCTACTTTCAAAGAAAGGTTCATCCAGTGATGAATAGGTCAAGAAATTTAGAACTGGTACTTGAGAGATCAGCAAAATTAAATCACTAGCTGCTAACCAATTTTGACCTATGATTATCTGGTACGAGACTTGCATGTTGTTGCCTTGTGACTTGTCCATTCCAAACTGGGATTCCAATTATCTTGTCCTCTACCATGGGAATCCATACTTGTACTACTTAATATCATATATAAATATATATACATCTAACATGGTAGTATGTTGCAGTCTAACAATTTTAAACCACCCCTTCAAAGGAAAATATGGATCATAGATACCAGACACTACTTTTGAAGTTTTCATTTCGATTAGAACTTTGAATCCGCAGTATGTACAAAGATTAACGCTTATTTTATACATTTGAAGCATTAATCTATTATACTAAAAAGTTAAATTTTCAAGATTCACAATGATGGGTTTAAAGTAGATCTTAAACGGCGAATCTTTTTTATTTTCTATCATTTGGATTTTTTGGTGCGTCTCGCTTCAGGGCTCGCCCCGAAAACGCCTTTTAAAACATTGATAATAGGTAAAGTTTGATCATAAGTCAATTTTTTTTATATAATTCCAACAACCCAGGCTTTCACCTCCCGCGGTGATGGAAGGTTTGGCATTGAACCCTACCTTGTTTATTATAAAACCAAGAAAAGATACAATAGGAGGGGGACATAAAACCAAAACCTCCCGATAAATTACATAATTAGAAATCTACAATTAATACATATCTAATACATATAGCAGATCCAAAAATGAAGTCATATGATCATAAATATGTTATATGTGCTTTTATGTCCAAAAAGAAAATAAAACTCTTTTTGCCGCATTGTGGACATAAAAGCACTTTAAAGGCATACATCATAACAGTTACCAGATCCCCTCTGCTGAGCCTTTTCTTATCTCCTCTACAGCAAGCTCTGCTGGCCTCGCACTCCAAACTTGACAATATATAACTATAGGGGTGATCTTGATGATCAAGTTGGACAATATTAGCTAGAGCACCAATGCCTAGCCAATTTTCCCACTATAAACTAATATTTCCGGCGTTGCATCTCCAAAGAATATGTTTCTCTGCTTGATCTCTAATTCTCACCAAGTTCTTTTGAGAGTGAGAGTTTTTTTTGTTCTTCTTTTTTGACAGAGTGTATTCTACTACAATATTTAACTCTAAGAAATTCAGCCTGCAAGGACTTAGATGTCCTAAAATCCCCACCACCTTCTCATAGAGAAGGAATTGCTCACATCAATCAAGCTTTTGAAATCCGTACCCGCTTCCTCCTTAGGATAACACATATTATTCCAAGAAGTACTCCAGTGGTATCTTTGTTTGCCATCAGAAGTACCCCAATAAAATATGGTCATGTACTTCTCAATTGATTTAAAACCAGTCTTTGGAGGCACAATAGCTACTAGAAGGTGTAAAGGTTGAGACTGAAGAACATGTTTAATCAAAATAGCTCTACCCCCCCCCCCCCCCCCCCCCATAGATAGTAATTTTCCTTGCTAACCATTTGTCTTCCTCACCTTAGTTATAGCCTCATTAAAATAAGAAAAAAATTTCCTTCTCACATAGAGTGGACATCCTAAATAGGTGATGGGGAACTCAGTATGCCTAAAGCCAGTAATCTCAGCAATTTGACTTGGCTCCGCATTAGGCGCCATCAAAAAAATGCTTTTATTACAATTAATAGATTGACCTGAACACTTCTCATAGTTCTTTAACTGCTGCATGAGCAGATCGAGTGAGTCCTTGGATCCAAATATAAAAATCATAACATCATCAGCACAGCCTAGATGAGTAATCTGAGGTCCTATTCTATGCATTGAGAAACCTTTGAAAAGACAATTGGATGACAAGTGATTAAGCATTCTAGAAAGGATTTCAGCTCCAATAATAAATAATGCTGGAGATATGGGGTCACCTTATTTAAGTCCCTGAGTGGAATGAAAAAACCTTTTCTATTATCATTAACAAGAATGAAATACCAGTTGTTCGATATGAATCTCCATATCATGTCAATCCATGCTACGAAGAAACCAAACTTCCTCAAAGCTGCTAATATGAAGTACCAGTTAACCCTATTATAACCCTTGGCCATGTCCAACTTAATCACCACGTTGCCCTCTCATTGTCCTTATTAATATCATGAACAATTTCTTGAGCAAAGAGTATGTTCTCAGTAATAAGCCTACCAGTAACGAATCCAAAATAAAGTGATTTCAGGCCTAGCAGTACACGTGGCAAGTATACAAAAAAAAAAAAAAAAAAAAAAAAAAAAAAAAAAGTTTACTTTGAAAGGTGAGATATGCAAACAAGGAGTGCCCAGCCGAACAACCGGTGCAATTTCAATAATGATAGATAAACTTATTTTAGTTAAATCATGGGGCATTGGTGGATCCAGGATTGCAAGAACCAAAGTCAACTTTGGAGCCAAAATATAAATTTGATTGTTTTTTTTATATTCTTACCATTAAACTCATTATATCTTTTAAATTAAAATTTTACTTTTTAAAAAAAGAATTGTATAATATAGATATTTAGTTTAATTTTGTAAAACTTTATATCAACAAAGGGAGAATAAGATTTTAATGTGTAAGCCTTTGGAAATTTTAAATAATAAACCAAACACGGAATGAAAGAAAAAAAAAAGTGCTTAGCTACTAAAACGCAAGAAGAGACACAAGACATGAGATGGGTAGACCCAATTCTTTTAAAAATAAAATAAAATTGTGAGAATGGGAATTGAAACGCGAACCTCAATTACAACGGTAAGGTATACCTAATAAATACTTTTGAAGAGACAAATACTTTTGAAGACATTGCACCATATAGTCTTTAATCTTTTAAGTACTCATCATATATATTTAAACAAATACTTTTGAAGAGATATAGCACTATTAATTGTTATACATATGGTGATATGGTCTGAGGAGGGGAGCATGATGGAAGTGAATCCGTGCCCCTCCACCACATACATCTTCCACAATCATAGGTGTTATCGTATATAAAAATATTACTGACGGAGAAGTGTCATATACAACCAACGATAAATGTGGATAGAGTAGCGGATCAAAAATGCGGAAGTGAGAGTGAAAAGATCATTTGACCATCCTTATACAGTTCTAACAGTTGGACTTGGAGCGTTAAGTTTATCGGTTAGCGTATGTTTATTACTTCATCCGTTCACTTTTACTTGACATGTATACTAAAAATAGATATTCATTTTTACTTGTCACTTTATGCATATAAAGAGAAGACATATTTTTTTCCTGTTATAACCACAATATTTGTTCCTTATTTCAAATCATTTTCTCAAATAAGCATTATGGTAAATTATGCACTTCATATATTATTTCTTAAGGGGCGTGAAAAGTCAAAACGTGCCAAGTAAAAGTGAACGGATGGGTATATATTGGTGATAGTAAGCCTGATTATACGAGTTTCTACATTAGAGAATAACAAAGTATATGCACGGAGAGATATTAAGTAATGACTGATATGTATTGATAGATTCAAAGTTTAGGGCATATAACATTGAAAATACAAAGAGATTCGCCATGTAAAATCTTAAAACACAATGGAAAAAGGGGGAGGATGGAGCAGATAACAATGGATATAATTGGTTAATAAGGATTTCAATTTCCTCTCCAAGATAACCACTGAAAATTTTCACTTTCATTCATCGAACCATTCTCTGAAAATAAGCAAAGTCTCCGTACTTGTCGTAAAAGGGAGGCGTTACTGATTCCCACTTATTGCAACCTCTGATTCTGATTTGTAAGCTGCTCCCAATACCATCTTCTTCATTGATTACTTCGCAACATTGTCGTCGTGGTGCCTGTTTTTTGGTACAAATGGGTTCACCATAATTAAATTCTTCAAAAACCAAAAAATGGTCTATAAATTTGAGATGGAAATTTTATAGATGTGTAGTCATCAATCTTATGTTAGTAAAATTAATAAGAAATATCTCATCAAAATAAATAAATTAATCACTTTGTTTCATTTGACGTGAAATTAAGATAAATAGACCCAATTTAACCTTGACATTGCATATTTAAGACCTGAAGTTCCAAGATTATTTCTTTCATAAACTTATTGTATCTACTTGGGGAGATAGAATAGTGGCCCGTGACATTAATTTCGAATAAAGAGCGAGAGTACTCTACTTGAGTTCCAAAAAATAACTTTCCTTTTATAAATTTCGCAAGCCTAGAGACAAACAGATTCATATAAACTGAAATATTGGAAGTAGAAATTTACCTGTCTCCATACTTCGGGAGATAGCATTGACGCGGTGACATTAACCATATGAACTGCTAAAGCTGGTCTATAATTTTTATTCTCGCATGGCTTGTTAATACCAGTAATGGTATTATAACTGGTCATGGTTTCACCATTGCGAAGGTCAACAACTTGATCCAAGAAGTACTCTATAGGACTCTTGCATGGTTCTACATTGTTTGGCCGAGTACTGAATGTGAATGGTTCTTCAGACCCTTTCCATGTCTTGAACGTTTGCATTGGCATCTCTAATTCTCTTGCATTCATCAGCCATGGATATAATTGAACTGAGTATCCCCAAGACACTGACAATGACCAGTTTCTCTTTAGGTCATAGCACAAACTATGTTGCAACGTCCGGCTTGGATCCTTGTTGTAAGCTTCAATTACCTTCTTCACTGACTCAAATCGACTCATTGAAGGAACCAAAGGTTGTAATACATACACGTCTAGATGGTGCAGTGAGACCAGTGGCGCCACAGGATGTGCTGCCAAAAGCCCTCTTGGACTTCCGTGTATATCAATCTTAAGAAAGAAAGGAAGACTTTTAAAGCAGCTTGCAGTCCAAAACAAGCTTTAGCCATTATTTCATTGGGTAAAATTGAAAAGTTTAAAGTTAAATTATTTTCAATTATTCTTTTTTGGAAATAGAGTAATAAAGAAAGAATGCCACTTAAATTGAGACTAAGAGAGCAATATACATTTAAAAAGATTGTAAATTTATACCTGGTGGAAGCCGGGTTCTTTCGTGAAAGGAACGCCAATCTCAGCTACACAACTACCAATCTTCTGATCAGAACCGAACAGGTAATGGTAGCGATTAATGCAACTATCCAAAATCTTCACGAGCTCCGCCGCAAGAGGGTAGCTAATAGCAATGCCGCCACCGCCGTAAGCCATATTGTAGGAAAATACTACGTCGGTCTCCACGCTTTCGGAATTCCCACCAATGTAATACATTTGGTTGTGATCATATTTACCCAAAACCGTCACCAAATTCTCTGGAAAAAACACAGTATCATCATCTCCCATTACGAACCACCTCACATTCTTTAAACCTAATTCAAAGCTCTCCTTTACAATCCTCGCAATCCTCACAGCTGACCTGTCACCAAACCAACAACTGTACTTGAATTTGGACGTGTCTTGAGAAACCCTATAAGGTGGGAAAGTTTCGGACCATGGTCCGCTTTCTTGGGGATTTTCATCGAGCCACACAAATCCTCGCGTTACATCTGGTCTCCACCAGAGCTCAGAGTAACGCGAGCGGTTGTTCCATGCTTTAGCGGACCCTCCGATGCCAAACTGAATGTGGGATATGTTTGTTTCTTCTTCTTTTTCTTCTTTGCTGATATATTTTTCTCGGTTATTTGTAACCGCAGCAGCACTACTATTAGCATAGCTGCCGGAGAAATTAACAGTGAAGGATAATATTAGATAAATGGAGGCCACTAAGCAGATGGCAATTAGAAAGCTCTTGACAATGAAAATGGTGCAAAGTTTTGGGACTAATTTGCGGTTATTAGGGAAAGGGACGTAACGTTTCCGGGGAGACATCTCCTTGATTTTGTGAAGAGTATGACTCTCTGTTAAATGGACTGTGGTCTTCTACTTGAAACCTATGGAACCTAAAGGCTTGCTTCCTATTTCGTGCTGCTTGATTTCTACGTAGTTAAGGAATTTGTTTTTTTTAAATCAAATTTCATACTTATTATTTGACCTTAATTTATGCGCATGTCAAAAAAAATTTATACTATAAGGTTGTATTAATTTGTTGTAGTAGATAATTTTTCTTATTTAAAAAGCAAATTCCATTTTTTATGAAAAGTTACTTAATTATAAATAATATTTGAGCAACGTGATTTTATGTGTGTAATACACACACATATATATACATACATATATATAAAAACTCGTAATTGATTTGAAATGCTTTTTTGAGCCGATAACTTATCGGAAATAGACTTTCTAGCTTCACAAGATATGATTAATGTCTACGCACTCATTATCCTCCTACACCTTACTTGTAAAATTACCCTGATTATGTTGTGTTATTGTATAAATATTTACATATAAAAAATTTAAGCTCGTTGTATTTTACATAGGTAAATAAAATTTTCTCGAGACGGAGGAACTGTTCAAATCTCGAGGAATAACTTGTATTATGCAATTCCAGCTAACCTGAAATCATTATTTTCATTGGGCGATTCATCAGTCCCTAATTTTCAAATTAAGTAAGGATGATTTAATCCAATATGGTAGCCAAGTTGCAGTAGTAACAATTTTGGGTCACCCCTTCAATGAAATTTTTATTGTATGAGTTAGATAACCCTTGCAACTTTTAAAGTACACGGAAAATTGAAATCATCCAGAATTATTATTTTATGGCCGTAAAATGTAAAAATAACAATAATAATAATAATAATAATAATGAACCGCCACGGCGAAGCAATAACTATTGTTCATTAGGTTGTAGCTGATAGAACCACAAAATTTTAGGTGATTTGGAGTCCATCGCTCGAATCATGAAGATGATGTGGAGATTATCCCCAAAAAAAACAAAAATCATCCCGATATCCTATTTTATAGCACTAAAATACAAAAAAATGAGAAACAGTTACGAGAGAACAATGACTATTGTTCGTTAGGTAGTTTGTGATGGGCCCACATAATTATAGGCGAAACGGAGACCGTCGCTTGAATTCATGAAGATGACATGGACATTAGCAATGTGCTTGCATTTATGTCCTTAATTACAACATGATATTTGGCATTGTTGTCCACTTATTAGTGTATATGTTTCTTCAATAAATCCTCCTAAGAAATTAACCTTGGCATTTATTAGAAGAAGGCCTGGTATATATAATCACTTATTGACGTGAAAGTGACTATTTTCTGAGCAAAAACGAGTATTATACCTGAAAGATAGAAAATATACCTGAAAATGTTAGGTACCAGTGCAAATTAATGATATTAGGGAGCATTTTCACCTAGATGTCCAGATTAAAGGAAAGTTCTGTTTTTCAACTTCTATTTTCCTCTATTCAAAGGTAATTGCAAAGGAAACTAATCACAAGATGCAAAGTGTACTACTCTTTGTCATTATGTACATAGTATATATGCAAGTAATATTCATGTAAGCAATACTAAAAAATGTACTTTGTTGTAAATATATATCACATATCTTTGATTGATATCATTTCTTTGTTTTCTAGTAATCCGTCTAGACAATTGAAACAAGTATAAAATTATCTTCTCAGTATTTTTTAAATTTTGAAAATATGCAAGCAAAATCAAACAATGACATCAGGCATACGCCTGTGCATAGCATACGCCTGTGCATAGCACGGGCGTATCAACCATTTAGTATTATCATAGATTTAAGATTTTCGTTGTAACGGAGTTGTTGGGAGATAAAAAATGTTCTATGAGTATCAGTAGAATGTTTGCAAATCAATCAAGTTGGGGCCATATTATTAGCGCTACCGTGAGTGCTTCCTAGAATTTGTCTAAATTTTTGGTTGTTTAGTTATGTACGTGTAAAAACAGATAAATAAAATCATAGTGTATAACGTTAAAAGTTATTGGGCTCAAAAAGGTGCAAAAATCATGACCTATCCCGTATGATTTAATTCAAACTCCACTAAAATAAATGAGTCAAAAAATAAGTTTTAGATTACAACTCAACTTGAGTTGACAAGAATAACAATCCGTTCAAAAGTGTTAAGCAACCAAGTATACAACTCGATAACCTAATACAATTAACTAAGATTCAATCACACTAGTAGTTAGATCGTTGAATTGTTTACTTTTGTCAAAGTACTATGCTCTCGATCTGTGTGAATGCAAGACAACGAAAAACGATATATACTTACTTGTTACGCAAACTCTAAAATTAAGGTCCTAAAAGTACGAAGTCCTAAATATGGAAGGACTTTAATTTCGTATGAGGATCTATCTAAGATACACATGTTTCCAGCTGTCCTTTAGATTATAGAAAATATCAGCTTAATTTTGATTATCTTTAGTTATTCAGAATATATGATCAACATATAAGACCCTGGTTCTTAGCACATGGTCATAGCACAACCTATAACTCAATAATTTCTCTTTTTGATGATAATAAAAGATGTGTTATGAACTAGGGATATATTATGAACTCAAGATTGTTTATCATCAGACACACGCAAGGCACGCACAAGTGAGAGAACCATCTTTTTGTTTTTTACTATATCCAATTCATAATCATAAGAACCCCTCTATCTTCCCCACTTGCATCATCGAAAGATTATTTTTTGGACAAAGTTTATTTAATTAATTATTAAATAATTAATTAAATGTCAGTCTGTTCATTAACGGAATTAACTGAAATCCAAAAAACGTTGCCTTTGCTGAACGTTGTTTTCCTTCCTGAACAGACATCACATCTCTTCCAATAATTGCCTATAAATTCTGAGGCATGGCTTCTTTTTCCACTCACTGAAAAAATCGAGAATTTCCTTCTGAATACTGCATTCTACTTCGCAGCCTCTCTCTCTCAAATTCGTAAGTGTGATTTTGCTCCGTTCTTTAAGTTNATCCTGGGAGGATTTAATCCATTACCTTGGCAACTTGTGAGGGGGTTAAAATTCCTTAAGGACACAAAAGGAAATTGTGGACTCGGAATATTTCTTATCGTTTATACATTTTCTATTTCTTCTAACAGTTCTTCTGATTTTCTAATTTTAACACAGAGGCGATAACAAGCTTAAAGAATTTTAAATTAACGTTTCTGTGTTGAAATTTATATTANCCGGTTTAAAGTATATCAAAACTTTACCGGACTAATAAACGTACGGGTTTGAAGTATATAAAAACTTCACCATTGTTACGTGTTGTATGTTTGGTTTGGTATTCAGTTTGAAGATATCAAAACTTCACTGATTTAACAAAGTTCTGTTTGTTTCTAACTTAACAGAAACATGACGAATGAAAACCAAACTAATAGAAGTACTGCTGGAACGGGTGCTTCATCGAGTGCTGCTGCTTTGTCAAACCCAGCACATACAATGGCACCGGCAGAAAAGTCCGGGAAATTTTCCGGTACAGACTTCAAGCGTTGGCAGATGAAGATGTTTTTCTATCTAACTACGCTAAGCCTGCAACGATACATCAAGGAGGATATTCCAGTCATTGGAGAAGATACTCCTGAGGCTGAACGATTTGTGGTAATTGAAGCATGGAAACACTCTGATTTCTTATGCAGAAATTACATTTTAAGTTGTTTGGAGGATGGCTTGTATAATGTTTATAGTGTCATCGAAACTTCAAAAGAGTTATGGAACGCTCTTGAGAAAAAGTACAAGACCGAGGATGCTGGACTTAAGAAGTTCATTGCTTTAAAAATTTTGGAGTTTAAAATGATTGACACTAGGTCGGTCATCACTCAAGTCCAAGAATTACA
>ML414269.1:109857-125383 GCA_005239525.1 Nicotiana knightiana | reverse complement strand
TAGAGCTCTTAAAAGGAGTTGAAGAGGATGAATCCTCGCGCCGTCGTCGCTCGCTCGCTCGGCTTCGGCTTCGAATTTAAATTTGGATTTGAATTTGGATTTGGATTTGTCAAATGATCGATCGATAAGATTATTTTTTGGACAAAGTTTATTTAATTAATTATTTAATAATTAATTAAATGTCAGTCAGTTCATTAACGGAATTAACTGAAATCCAAAAAATACTGCCTTTGCTGAACGTTGTTTTCCTTCCTGAACAAACACTTTTTCCTGAACAGACATCACAACTCTTCCAATAATTGCCTGTAAATTCTGAGGCATGGCTTCTTTTTACACTCACTGGAAAAAAAAATCGAGCATTTCATTCTGAATACTACATTCTACTTCGCTCTCTCTCTCTCTCAAATTCGTAAGTGTGAGTTTGCTCTGTTCTTTGAGTTTGTTGGTATCCTGCAGTTTGTATTGCCACTGTTGCAGGAAGGTTATTCCTTTTCATCCTGGGAGGATTTAATCCATTACCTTGGCAACTTGTGAGGGGCTTAAAATTCCTTAAGGACACACAAGGAAATTGTGGACTCGGAATATTTCTTATCGTTTATACATTTTCTATTTCTTCTAACAGTTCTTCTGATTTTTTAGTTTTAACACAGAGGCGATAACACCTCAAATGCAGCAAAATAAAGCGACAAAGCCAATAAAGAAACAAAGAGAAGAAACAGGAGGCTTAGCACATAGGGACAACAACAATCAACAAACTCTTATACCCACACAACTCGAGAATCCCAAAAATATGCAACAATTGTTCTTGTACTGTGTATGAGTGAGATGAGTAGAAGAGGGTGAGGTGTGGATGGAGGAAGAATAAGGAATGGAGAAGAAACGGAATTGAGGTGCGCCATTTCTTGTTTTTTGGAAAAAAAGCTGCTAGGGTCAGGTCCCCTTTTGAGATTTTTATTTTTTCTTTCTTTTATAGTTATGGATAGGGTTATATTGAGGGGGTAATGGGTATTGGGCTAGTTTAGAGATGGGCTGGGGTGAGTGTTGCAAGATTGGGCTGCTGGCCTATTTTGAAAATAACCTTTTCTTTCCTTTCTTTTCATTTTCAAGAATAACCAATTTATCTAACACTCCTAATTCAGACTAATTTTGCAAAATTAACCTAATGACCTAATTAATTAAACTAAACTAAGAATGGATTTTTATTATATGTTTAAATAATTCTCTTACAATATAAATAAATCCTAGAAAAAAATGCGATTGAATCTAAAATACTATGAAATTAAGATTTGAATATTTTTGATTTTTTTATGATTTACGATATTCCTAAGATGCGTGAACGATGCGAATAAAATGTAAAACAAAATAAAGAAAACTCCTAAATTTCATAAAACAATGAAAAACTATTTTTGGATTGTTTTTCGGAGTAATTTCCTATGCGAGGCAAAAATTAGGCGCTCACAGCTGCCCCTCTTTGCTCAGAAACATGAAAAGTTTTCGGGCAAAGATAAAGTGAGCAATCATGAACAATTTTTGCCCGTTTGATACTCCATTGGAAGCATTTTTGAAAAAAAAAATGACCGAACCTTGCTTCAAAGGTTGCCTACATATCCTTGGCTACAAAGGAATCGGGTCAGTGTAGTTCTGGAAGTTTTGGTAGCTGGGACTACCGAAAAGCTGTGATTTCACTGCTGTTGCTGCTGTTACCGCTTGCTGAGATTCTTATTACACCAAAATCAAAATGAAAAAGAAACTGACTAAATCTATCAGCTATGAGTTACACAATTCCTATCTATAGTTCTTCAGAAACTTGATCTTGGATCTTCTACAATTCTGTTGTGCATCTCAAACTATTGGCTCACATTTTTTAGGCGAGCTTCTGCTACTTCAAACTTGAATTGACCCTATTTTTCAGGCGGGCTCCTGATGTTGATTTGAACTTAAATATGAAAGGAATTCTAAAATGATTTTCCTCGTTTTCCAAGTGCGTGCCTGATTGTCAAAACTTGGACTACATTCCCTTGTTCTCCAGTTGGGCGCCTGATTGCCAAAACTTGAAACTGTATTCCCTTATTCTCCAGGTGGGCGCCTGATTGCCAAAAACTTGAACTGTATTCCCTTGTTTTCCAGGTGGACGCCTGATTACCGAACTTGAGACTGTATTCCCTTGTTTTCCAGGTGGGCGCCTGATTACCCAAACTTGAACTGTATTCCCTTGTTCTCCAGGTGGGCGCATGACTGCCAAAACTTTAACTGTATTCCCTTATTCTCCAGGTGGGCGCTTGATTGCCAAAAACTTGAACTGTATTCCCTTGTTCTCCAGGTGGGTGCCTGATTGCCGGAACTTGAACTGTATTCCCTTGTTGGTGGCCGCCTGATTGCCAAAACTTGAACTGTATTCCCTTGTTCTCCAGGTGGGCACATGATTTCCATAAACTTGAACTGTATTCCCTTGTTCTCCAGGTGGGCACCTGATTGCCAAAACTTGAACTGTACTCCCTTGTTCTCCAAGTGGGTGCCTAATTGCCAAAACTTGAATTTGAAAAATTGAATGTTGACCCCGTTCTTCAGGCGGGCTCCTGATGCCTCTCTGAATTGAACTTGTAATCTGAAATTTGACCGTGTTCTTCAAGCGGGATTCTCTGAATTGAACTTGTAATCTGAAATTTGACCGTGTTCTTCAAGCGGGATTCTCCTGACGCCTCTCTAAATTGAAATTGAAAGTTGACCCTATTCTTCAGGCGGGATCCTCCTGATGCCTCCCTGACTTGAAATTGTAAACTGAAAGCTGACCCTGTTCTACAGGCGGGGTTCTCCTGATGCCTCTCCGACTTGAACTTGAAAGTTGACCCTATTCTTCAGGCGGGATTCTCCTGATGCCTCTCTGACTTGAAATTGTAAACATGTTCTTCAAGCGGGCTCCTGACGCCTCTCCGACCTGAAAATTGAAAGTTTCCCCTGTTCTCCCAGTGGGTGCCTGCAATTACAACAAAACAGACAAAACAAAGAAATTTTTTTGCCCCAGTTTGTACTAGGAACATTTTTGAGTGTTAGTTGACTCTCATTTTTCAGACGGGTCCTGAAAATTCATGGTTGAACCTGTTCGGTACATGCTTTCCTTACGGAGGGTTCCTCTGGAATAAACGATATTTCCTGCCCCTATTTCAATCAAAGAAAACTTTATCAGTTTGAAAAATGTGGTGGTTAGTTTGTGGCATTCTTGCTGAAGATGGCCTTCACACTGACGTGCTTTGTTCTAACTGGACGCTTTGAACTGGCCAAGAATTTGTTTGACTTTCTGACTGAGTCTCAATCACAGGACCCTGAAAGACCCAAATGACCTGTACTCAAATTGTTGTTTTACATTTCTGTTCTTCCCATTTGAACCTTTGCGTCTTCCACAACATTCACAAACACTCGACCACTTGAACTTTCACTAACACCTTATTTTCCATTTTTGCATTGTGCTATTTCTGGTATGTCTTGGCCGCACTCTGCTTTGTGCAATTTCGGAAGTTGGTAGTAAGCTTTTGGAATCCTTCTTTACTTGCTTAAACAAGGCTGGAATTGGTAAAGCCTTAGAGAAATAAACCCAAAAGAAATAAAATGCAATGGCTTTAAGAATTAGGGATAAAGAAGAAAATTCAAAACAAGATGACAGCTTGTGGGAGAAAAAGGAAAAGAGACTTATATGAGTGAAGCAGCTGGAACCAATGATCATGACATGCATTTCGGATTAATCAGTCCAACCTGTTCAACCAATCAACTTTCAGTTGTCATACCTCATGCCCAGGATCTCCATAACCCAATCTCTTCGCCAAATTACTGACCTTGTTTGGTTTGCGGTGCCCTGAAGGGTTTTCACCAGCATACCTCTCTCATTTGTTCATCTCTCAACTCACTGTCGCCTTACGGTGCCCGTAAAGGTTTTCACCAATAAGACTCTCTCATTTATTTATTTTCTTTTGTGCGGCACGAAGAGTTGCCCCTGGTGTGAATCATACCTCTGTCTCGCTTGACTTAGCACTCTCAAATATTGGTCGGAAGGTCTTTCTTTGGACCGTAATGCGGGCTTTTGGATGGGGTTATAAAGAAAGGATAAATGCTCAAAAACAAATCGAATGGGTTCACAATTACAACTTTTGGAATCAGATCTTTATGTAGCCACAACTTCTGCCCCAGTTTCTTTGCTTGGAGGCTTTTGAATTTTTAATTGGATGGGACCGAACCGTGAGGCTTCCTACGTATCCTTAAAAGGAATCAGGTCAAACGTTGTTCACGTCATAGGAATTGATTTGTTGTTGTTACTTCTCTTTTTCTATTTTTTTGTTTTTTTTTTCTTCCTTTTTCTTCACTCTTTTTCATTCTTTTCTTTCTCTTTTTATCTTATCTTTTTCTCCTTTCCTTCTTTATTTACCTTTTTTGTCCGTGTTTCTTGAACTTTGCTACTGATTCCAAAAGAGGGGTATGAAAGAAGATAAATAAGGCTCAAAGGGGTAACAAAGGGTAAAGTGTTTAGATAGCAGAATAAAATGCCTTCGTCATTCCAATCTTCAAAACATGCCAAGTACAAACAAACACAATTTAAACCAAAGAAAATCATACATAATATCTTTTGATTGCGTCAGAATTGATAGCCATATCTACACATTTGCCTTCTATATCTGTTAAATACAAAGCACCATTGGACAACACTCTCGTTACGATGAACGTCCCCTGCCAATTTGGGGCGAACTTGCTTTTTTCTTCATCCTGATGTGGAAGGATGCGTTTCAACACTTGCTGACCCACTTCAAAGTTCCGGGGACACACCTTTTTGTTGTATGCTCTTGCCATTCTCTTCTGATACAACTGGCCATGACACACTGCCGCCAGTCTTTTCTCGTCAATCAAGACTTAATTGCTCCAAACAGGTTTTGACCCAATCATCATCATCAATTTCGGCTTCAGCAACAATCCGAAGAGATGGAATTTCAACTTCCGCGGGTATCACTGCTTCAGTACCATATACCAACAAATAAGGAGTTGCACCTACTGAAGTGCGAACAATAGTGCGATAACCTAGCAAAGCAAAAGGCAACTTCTCATGCCATTTCCTGGAACCTTGCACCATTTTCCGAAGTGTTTTATTTATGTTCTTGTTGGTTGCCTCGACAACTCCGTTTGCCTTGGGGCGATACGGAGTGGAATTTCGATGCGTAATCTTGAACTGTTGGCATACTTCTTTCGTAAAATGATAGTTAAGATTAGAACCATTGTCTGTGATGATTATCTTTGGGATTCTGAACTGACAAATGATATTTAAATGAACAAAGTCGACCACTGCCTTCTTGGTCACAGATTTGAAAGTTTTAGCTTCGACCCACTTAGTGAAATAGTCAATGGCCACTAGAATGAACCTATGCCCGTTTGACGCTGAGGGCACAATTGGTCCAATGACATCCATGCCCCAAGCAACAAAGGGCTACGACGCAGACATTGTGTGCAACTCAGATGGCGGAGAGTGAATCAAGTCTCCGTGTACCTGGCATTGATGACACTTGCGCACAACGCTAATGCAATCTCATTCCATGGTGAGCCAATTATACCCTTCTCGAAGAATCTTCTTTGCTAGAACATACCCATTCATATGCGGCCCGCAAATTCCGGAATGTACCTCGGTCATGATAGTCGTGGCTTGCTTAGCATCGATGCACCTCAATAGCCCAAGATCTGGAAAACTTTTGTACGAAACCCCCCGCTCAAGAAAAATCCACTAGCCAAACGTCGAATTGTTCTCTTTTGATCAGCTGTGGCTTGTACCAGATATACTCCCATCCTAATGTACTCCCTAACGTCATGGAACCACGGTTCACCATAGAGTTCTTCCTCAACCACATTACAGTAGGCATGCTGATCCCGAACTTGAATATGCAGAGGATCGACATAAGCTTTGTCCGGGTGATGCAACATTGACGCCAAGGTAGCCAAAGCATCGACAACCTCATTATGGATCCTTGGAATATGCCTGAACTCTATGGATCGAAACTGTTGACAAAGATCATGCAAACATTGTCTATACGGAGCTTTAAATCCCGTGTTTCCCATTCTCCTTGAATCTGGTGCACCAGGAGGTACGAGTCTCCCATAAAACTTCCTGGACTCCCATGTCTACAGCTAACCTCAATCCCAAAATGCATGCCTCGTACTCATCCATGTTATTGGTACAATAGAAACGAAGCTGAGCCGTAACAGGGTAGTGATGCCCTGTTTCCGAGATGAGTACTGCCCCTATTCCGACACCTTTCATGTTAGCGGCCCCATCAAAGAAGAGTCTCCAACCGGGTTTTCTTCCTGCTTAACCTCGTCAATATGCATCACCTCTTCATCAGGAAAATAGGTCTTCAATGGCTCATACTCTTCATCGATCGGGTTCTCGGCCAAATGATCGGCCAATACTTGGGCTTTCATCGCGGTCCGAGTCACATAGATAATGTCAAACTCCGTGAGCAAAATCTGCCACTTCGCAAGTCTTCCTGTGGGCATAGGCTTCTGAAAGATATATTTTAGAGGATCCAGGTGAGAAATGAGGTAAGTAGTGTAAGACGACAGATAATGCTTCAACTTTTGTGCCACCCAAGTCAGGGCGCAACATGTTCTTTCGAGGGGAGTGTACTTAAACTCATAGGATGTGAACTTCTTACTGAGATAATAGATGGCTTGCTCCTTCCTACCAGTGATGTCATGCTGACCCAACACACACCCAAACGATTTATCCAAGACCGTCAGATAGAGAATTAAAGGCCTCCCAGGTTCCGGCGGGACCAACACAGGTGGGTTTGACAAGTATCCCTTGATTTTATCAAATGACTCCTGGCACTCATCAGTCCATTTGAACGCAACATCCTTCTTCAAAAACTTAAAGATGGGCTCACAAGTTGTCGTGGGTTGAGCAATAAACCTGCTAATGTAGTTTAAACGCCCGAGCAAACTCATCACCTCAGTATTGTTCCTTGGAGGTGGAAATTCTTGAATAGCTTTGATCTTTGACGGGTCCAACTCAATTCCTTGATGACTAACTATGAATCCCAATAACTTTCCGGATGGAACACCAAATGCGCACTTGGCAGGGTTAAGCTTAAGATCGTACCTGCGGAGCCTTTGGAAAAGCTTTCTCAAATCTCTGATGTGGTCGGCCTGCTTCTTTGACTTTATGATCACATCATCCACGTAAACCTCAATCTCCTTGTGTATCATGTCATGGAATACAGTAGTCATTGACCTCATGTAAGTTTCCCTAGCGTTTTTCAAACCAAATGGCATTACCCGATAGCAATAAGTTCCCCATGGAGTAATGAATGCTGTCTTTTCTGCATCCTCCTCATCCATCAAAATCTGGTGGTATCCCGCATAACAATCCACAAAAGATCCGATCTCGTGCTTGGCACAGTTGTCAATCAGAATGTGGATATTTGGCAGTGGAAAATTATCCTTTGGGATTGCTTTGTTGAGATCACGGTAATCAACGCACACCCTGGTCTTGCCATCCTTCTTTGGCACCGACACAACATTAGCTAACAAAGTGGGATATCGCGTGACTCGAATGACCTTTGCGTCCAACTGCTTTGTGATTTCATCCTTAATCTTCACACTCATATCAGTTTTGAACTTTCTCAGCTTCTGCTTGACGGGAGGGAATGTCGGGTTAATTGGAAATTTGTGGACCACCAAATGGGTACTCAAGCCTGGCATGTCATCATACGACCATGCAAAAATATCATTATATTCAAACAATTCTTTGATTAATTCTTCCCTGATTTGTGGCTCAAGATGGACACTTATCTTGGTTTCTCTGACATTATCTGGATCTTCTAAATTGATTGCTTCCGTTTCATTCCTATTAGGCTTGGGGTTTTCTTCAAAATTATTTAGTTCCTTACTAATTTCCTCAAATGCCTCATCCTCATCATATTCTGTTTCATCATCACACTCTATTTCTTGGATTTTTATTTCAGAATTAGATTGACTTTTAAGACTGGGCCGAAGATTCCTCATGCATGTCATGTCATTGAAACTAGCATAAAAAGAACTGTACAAAGAATAAAAGAAAAAAAAATAAGGACTATCAGGAAAGATGGAAAAGGGAAATTGCATTTCATTGAAAATAAAGGATAACATGGTTTGTACATCAACAAGCGAAAAATAAAAATCTGGGTCACAACCCTGGAATAACCCAGATAGAAAGGAAACCAAAACAAACTACCAATACTCCTTCCAAGTGGGGAGAGGAGTTGCCTTCCAATTGTTAAGCTTTACATTTGGCCCGACGAACTGCACGTCTGCTTTGTTGGACCCTCCTCCGACTTCTACCATGTTCACATCCTCAAACAACTTCTGGAACCTTTCAATTAACTCTCCATCAATGTCAACCACAAGACTTGGAACTGTTGACACTGGGAGTTTCCTGGCACCAGGCTTGACAAAAGACCTGGAGAGACGTAGGATAGGCTTCGGAAGTGCCCACGCCTTCTGTTCCAGCCTTTTAGCCCTTTTCATATCTGTCGTTGTGGGTTTGAATCTGAGACCGAACATACCCAAATTTTCAGGGAGGGATACTGGCTGTACGATACCCTGCAAGGATGCACCCAGACCTTTACCTGGCATAAAGCCATTTTTCAGCATTTCAGAGGCCACCATGACAGATGCAGAGGCTATCTTTGGGGTTGGAATACATTTCCCTTCTGGAACCTTCTCGACCGACACTGTTTCAAAAACTTTATAGACCCAAGGCCCTTTATCGTCTTCGGCCTCAGTAAACTGGACATAGGCATCACTGTGAGCACACAAATTCTCTTCACCATGCACGGCGATCTCCTGCCTGTCCCACTCAAACTTGACCATCTGGTGCAAAGAGGACATGACTGCTTTGGCAGCGTGTATCCACGGCCGACCTAAAAGCAAATTGTGAGAGACGACTACGTCCAATACCTGGAATTCCATGGTGAACTCCACCGATCCTATTGTCAACTCAAGCACTATATCACCAACCGAGTCTTTTCCTCCACCGTCAAAACCTCAGACGCATATGTTGTTCTTGTGAATCCTCTCATCATAAGCTTTTAACTTGTTCATAGTAGAGAGAGGGCAAATGTTTGCACTGGAGCCATTGTCAACTAATACTCTGGTGACCACGGAATCTTCACATTTTACCGTAAGATAGAGAGCTTTGTTGTGTTCAGTTCCTTCCACGGGCAACTCGTCATCAGAGAAGGTGATCCTGTTCACCTCAAATATTTTGTTGGCGATCTTTTCCAGATGGTTCACTAAGATTTTGTCGGGGACATGAGCCTCGTTCATAATTTTCATCAGGGACCAACGATGCTCATCTGAATGGATCAACAATGATAGCAGGGAAATTTGAGCGGGCGTCTTTCTCAGCTGCTCCACGATGGAGTAATCTTGTACCTTCATTTTTCTCAAAAACTCCTCCGCTTCTTCTTCAGTGACTGCTTTCTTTACTAGAACTGGGTTATCTCTGGATGTTTTAGCTTTCCTTAACTCTTCCAGGGCAAAGCATATCCTCGAACGAGTTAATCCTTGGGCTTCATTGACTTCTTCTTTCACTTCCTTTCCCTTATAGGTCACTATCACCCGTTCGTAGCTCCATGGGATAACCTTGGTGCTGACTACCGGCAACTGGGTTACAGGTTTGATGATGATAGGGTCCGTACGGGCACCATTTACAATTATGATAGGCTTACTCGCCAACCCTGGCACGACCACCTTTGACTCATCTTGCTTTGCTACAGCATTTCTTGGGGATCCTTTCTCAACTACCACGGACGGCTCACCGTTTGTTGTGCTCAACTTGTTCATTGACCCTTCAACCGTTGATTTTTTGACTAGCTTGACCTCACTAGACCGAATAATCATGACGGACTGTGAGGGCTTCTTGGGTTCCCCCTCCTTATGTACTATCTGGATCATGTTGGTTTCATTATGGGTTGGCAATGGGTTCTGATTGATGTTGGGTGCCTCTGGAGTTTGGACTACAATCTGGTTTGTGTCAATGAGCTCTTGGATGGCATTTTTCAGATGCCAACACTTCTCTGTATCATGTTCCGAAGTACCAGAACAGTAGGCACAACTCAAGGAGTAATCAATATTCTTTGGGGGAGGGTTTGGCAATTTCGACTCAATTGGCCTCAGCACATCCAACTGCCTCAATATCTGGAATAAACTGGTATAAGACTCCCCCAACGGGGTGAAAGTTTTCTTCCGCTGTAACCTCTCATTTTTGAACACTGGTTTGGGCCAAAAACTTGGGCCGACAGGATTTCGATAGGCTCGCGGGGGTGGGTAAGAATTTTGTGGAGCTGGGTAGGTATTTTGTGGGGCTGGGGCATGCCATTGTGAATAGGAAGGAGGTTGAGTGTATGACTGGGCATGGTGGACAGAAATTGGAGGGTCTGGTGATGGGAAGTAATGTTGGGGTGGACTATATGGAGTTTGGGGGTATGCTCGGTGATAGGGTCGTGGCTGAGTATAATGGGGTGACAGGCTCCTTGGTTCAAACCATGATCCTGAATCAACTATTGCCACATCTTCTTTCTTCTTCTTTCCAATCACTCCCCTAGTACCATTCTGAATGGCTTGGGTGGTTGCTTTGATGGCTGAGTAGCTCATGATTTTGCTTGATTTAAGCCCTTCCTCCACCATGCCACCCATCTTTACTACCTCATTGAAAGGCTTGCCTATGGACGATATTAGGTGGCCAAATTAAGTAGGCTCCAGAGCCTGCAAAAAGTACTCCACCATTTCGTTTTCCTCCATCGGGGGGTTAACTCTTGCCGCTTGCTCTCTCCAGCGAAAGCCGTATTCTCTGAAACTTTCACTAGGCTTCTTCTCAATCTTAGTCAAAGACAAACGATCAAGAACAATCTCGATGTTGTATTGGAAATGACGAGCGAATGCTTGGGCCAAATCATCCCAAGTATAACATCTGTTGTGATCCTGATGAGTGTACCACTCCAATGCCGCGCCACTCAGGCTCTGGATAAAGTATGCCATCAATAGTTCATCTTTCCCACCAACTCCTCTCATTTTACTGCAGAAACCCCTCAAATGGGCCACTGGGTCTCCGTGCCTATCATATAGGTCAAATTTAGGAATTTTGAATCCCACAGGAAGCTGAACATCGGGAAATAAACACAAATCTTTGTAGGCTACTCTCAACTGGCCTCCCAATCCTTGCATGTTCCTGAACGATTGTTCCAAGCTTCTTACCTTCCTGAACATCTCCTCCTGCTCTAGGTTTTTAGGTGGTTTCTCAATCTCGACAGGGAGGTCGAAACGAGGAGTGTAGGAGTAATGGCCCGGGGCCTTGAAAGTAGGCTCTGGGGGATAGTATTGGTTATCTTGGGTATGGAATAATGGCTCACTGGAGGATCGATGGAGTGTAGCGGGCGGGGGTGCTATGAAAACAGGGGTGGCTGGTGGAGGGGGAGGGTATGGGATTGGTTTGGTTGGGGGCGTTTGTGTGGTTTGGGAAGTGGTGCCCTGATAGTGGTGGTAATGGGGGAAGCCTGGTGGATGTTGCGGAGATGAGTCAATAATGGGAGGTTCTTGGGATTGGGCTAGTGGCGGGATGAAAGCAAGGTTGGTGGGGGTATGATGGTGGTGGATGCCCCTTCATCCATGCTTGGTACATCTCTGCCATTTGGTGTTTCAACTTATGTAACTCCTCTTTCAGATTAACATCATACTCTTCTCCCTCCCTTGACGGATCCTTAACACTTGCATCCAGCTCTTTGCAGCCATGCTCAACTTGTTTTTAGACCTGGTGTTGTACGGGTGGGTTGCCAGAATGCCAAACAAACTAACCACCTGCCTAATTCAATGACAACAACAAACTTGTCAGCATTAAGAGACTTAACAGATAGGCAACCGCACATTTGGGATGCAATGCACATAAACAGTTAAAGCTTCTATTCATGCTTTTGAATGGCTGCATGCTTCATCCCGGATTTTAACTAACTCTTTGTGTTTTGCGCTTTCCTCTTCTCTCTCTTTTTCTTTCACTCCAAAACTCTTCTCAATCATTATTGGCCTTTTCCACTTATTTTTGTTACCTCCCTCTTATTTTGCACTTGTTTTTCCTCTCTTGTTTTGCCATTATTACCTTCCACTCGATTTTTCTTGATTTTATTTCTTTGATTTTTTTCTTTTTTTTTTTCATTTTATGGTTATGATCGAATCCTATGGGGATTACCTACGTATCATGGCGATGCATGAATCAGATCATTACGTAGTTCAGGGAACAAATACGAAATAATAGAAAGATAGATTTTTTGGTTTTTTTTTTCTCTTTTTTTTCTTTCAATTTTTCATAAAATAAACAAAACAAAATATCCTGATTACAACGACTTCCCCTACAAATTTAAACATGAGAACCAACAGACTCGACAAGTGAACTAACAGAATCCAAAAGAAAGATGGAAATACGGACTCGAAAATGGACTAACAGACTCCAAAGAAAGATGAAAATACAGACTCGAAAATGGACTAACAAACTCTAAAGAAACCGAAAATACAGACTCAAATAAAAATCAGGAATACATAAGTGCCTCAATTACTGCTCTAGGGGCCCACGGGACATCAGTCGGTCTCGCCACGGGCCTATGCACCATATCTTTTTGAAGGCAAAATAGGTCATCCATAATCTATCGGACAAAAATCATAACGGAAGCAAAGAACATGGACCTAGTCATGTTTTCACACTCGTTGCACTTAATTGCAATGTAGTCCGCAATGATCCTAACCCTTTCTCTGATAATACCCTTCTCTTGTAGCAATCGTCTAATCTGCTTGGATCTGGCCCCCAAAATTTGTTCGGCTGTATTTTGCTCTTGAAGCTGTTGCAGGTCTTTCTCTAGTTGCGACATCAGGGCATAACGGTATTCTCTTTCTGCTTTGAAATCTTTTGCCTGCTTGGTCATTTTGTTCTCAAGGACGGTGATCTTTTTCTTCAACCCCACGGCTTCACTGTCATATTTTTCTTTTAACCATTGAACCAAGCGTGCTCTTTCCTTTGCGTTCCTAGCAAATTTTGTTCGAACCTTTGCCAATTCGCCCTCGTTCTTTTTAAGATCAAAACTATATTCATCCACTTTTCGCCTAAGATTATCTATAAGCTTTTCATCTTTTGCACTTCTGACGGGGTTCTCAGCTGCTATTTTCATTTCCCGAATTTGGGCCCGGAGGGCGTCATTCTCTTCAACCAGCTTTTTCTTTTCACCCTCACCCGCAGCAGCTTGCAAACCCTTCTCAAATTGAAGATCCCTGACTTGCTTTTCCAACCTTCCTATTGTGGCCCTGCACTCATTTTCCTTGGTCAACCAAGCCCACTGTTCTTGTGACGCTTCAATAAATTCCTGGATGTGGGGCCTTTTGGTTGGTCTCTCAGGTTCGCCCTTGCAGTGTCCTTCTTTCGATACCAAGCAAGATAGGCTGGTGAGACCTCGCCTTTAGACAAGTCACGCACTCGAGTGTTTGCCGTCAAATACTGGCACTCGTTCCAAATATGACCAACTGTTTCTTCATGGAATTGGCCGTCGGCGCTGACTTCGACCGCATAAACACTAAGATCTTCATCTGGATGTGTCACCTGGCATCTTCCCAACTGTCTCATCACCCGGTATGGGGCGTAAGGCTGAATTCCTCAAAGAACCATTGGGAGGAAGTAAGGACCGGTAGCCGGCATATACACAACTTCTTAGACGGGAACCCAACCTAGTGTCCATTCTATTTGTCCTGCCGTTATGGAGCGAAGGCAAGACACCCAATCTCCAAACCCTTCTGACAATCTGAAACCTGAGACCCTTGTGTCGAACTCTTCAATGCAACTCTTTCCCGTGGATCCATAGTTCATATATCGAGGGCGGTGACACAGATGCTCAATCATCCACATTTGTAGTAGCAAATTGCACCCCTCGAAAAAATCTACCCCAGCTTTACAAGCCGTGAGAGCTCGATATATCTCAGATACTATCATAGGGGCAAGAGTGCTCTTGGCGTTGGTAATCAAAACACTGACGACTCCAGCTACCCGCAGATCAATATTCCCGTCCTTCCGGGGAAACACCACGAAACCCAAGAAAGCTACCATGAAAGCGAAGCGCCTATGTTAATCCCATTTTGGCTCCCTTGGCTACAATTCCCATTTCCAGGGTTGTCAAATCCCCCTTCATGCCCGTACCTCTGGTATATGAAGCGTAGAGTAGAAAAACCACCTGCCAAGTCTGTACTGGACTGCCCTGCTTATTTTTAACAAATCCAGAAACTTGTGGGGGGTAACGGCCCTTGGAGCGACTAGGTACTTATGACTTAGACCTTTAGTACTTCCCACATAACCTGCTATCTCTTCCAAAGTGGGTGTGAGTTCAAAATCTGAGAAATGGAGGACCTTGTGAGCTGGGTCCCAAAATGTTACCAAAGCCCTTATTATGTCTCCTCTGGGCCTGACCTTTAGCAATACGGTAAGCCATTTCAAATAAAGGTTGACCACATCTCGTCCTTCTTGACCCAAATCTTCCCACCACATATGTAGCTCCAGTGGAACCTTGGACATGATCCCTATTGGTAAATTTTGACTCGTGCTCATTCTGCACATTTAGATTAAGGTGGTTGGTTTATAGACAACGTGAATCTTACTGAAAAACTGACAAAAGGCTTATTTTGCAAAAAGGTAAAATAATAAAATAAATCAAGGCTACTTTTGCGAATACGGCCTTTCATTACTTCGGAATGGAAATTCTTAGGGTTGTGTTCGCTAATGGCCAAAATTAACAAAGAAAACGTCGTTGGCTATTTTGCAAAGCAGCCTTCCGGCGTCCCGCTAGAACATTCAGCTATTTAGACAAAACGACATCACCTACTTATTTATAATAAAAATGACGACACATCATATATTTTTTTAAAATTTTCCAAAACGCGGGGCTGGACCCGAGGAGGGTTGCTACGTATCCCATATCCGGTGGGAATCAAACCCGCGTAGTTCAGCCAGTTTTGACATGAAAAGGAAAAACAAAACCATTTTGGACTAAAATTTTTCTTTCTAAAAAAACTCTTTTTTTTTCTTATCTTTTATTTTTCAAGAAAATTTTCTCTTTTTTCTTTTCAAAAATTCGGCAGAGTTCCGGGATATTTCGGACACTATTTTCGGAAACGGGTGAAATCCTCTCTCCTACCTCAAACTTGGTTTTTCTTTTTGGTTTTCCTCACTTAGTCTAAAAGCCGGTCAACATGCAATCCAAAACAAATTAAACGCACAGGTAGCACATAAAATGCATCAGGTTGGTCTTTTTATTTCCGGGTACGCCTGTCCTAGACGGACCCAACCTCTGTGTTCAGTTCCCTAAGTCAAATGCACATGATGCAAATAAGTGTTCCTATTAGGGATCCGGCATGAGACTGAGTTATTCTAGGTTTAAAACCTAGGTGTATTGTTCTAGACCTGGCTTACCCGAGCGGACAACTTGAGCCGGGGGGG
>ML414269.1:96135-109768 GCA_005239525.1 Nicotiana knightiana | reverse complement strand
GGGGAGGGGGGTGGGGCAGCGTACCGGTAACCAAAAGATCATCCAGATTTGTAACTTATCCGAACCTCGTTCTAAATTGGGATATGACACTAACAGAAAGAATTCACGCCAGCGTGCACTCCTCAGAAGATAGAAGAGAGGGGTTTCGTAGCAATTTATATGCAGTTCAATAATATCAAAGCGGTAAAAAGCAACATTTAGCACATTAGGCCAGAACATGTAATAAAATCAGGTAATAAATAAAGCCAACATATAACAATTATTCTAAGCTCGAATTCTTGAACCCTGAACCAGAGAATCTGGGTTCGTGTTCTCAGCAGAGTCGCCAGAGCTGTCACACCTCCTTTTTCCCGAAGTGGGGATTAGAAAATTTTTCCAATTAAAGTGACATTAATCGAAACGGGATAATTTATTTATTTTTAGAGTCGCCACCTGGGATAATTATATGGTGTCCCAAGTCACCGGTTTAAAATCCCGAATCGAGGAAGTTTGACTCTGTGTTACAGTCTGCGAAACACAGAAATCCAGGTAAGAAATTTTGTTAACCCGGGGAAAGGTGTTAGGCATTCTCGGGTTCCGTGGTTTTAGCACGGTCGCTCAACCATTAATAATTGGCTAAATTATCTGTTTTAATACATGTTTTAAACCTATTGTGCATTTTAACCTTTTTACTTTTTAGCCGCTTTTAAATATTTTAAACAATTAAGGAGTTTATTTAAACAAGTCGCAGTGTCGCGTACTTGTTATTTTGTACACATTGCAAATCATGTCACGGGAACCGTACCCATGATTCTACAACATGTTTATTTTAATTATTTGAAATTAGGGGTCGAGTCACGCCAGCGTGCACTCGAATTTTGGAGTTACGTATCTATGACTATGCCACGGGAACCGTACCCATAGTCACGATAATTTATTATTTATTAATTATTCCTAAAACAAACTACAACGTTCATATGTTGATTTCTTAATTTTAAGAGGTCCGTGATTTATAGAAATTATTTTTATGCACATTGCGAATCACGCCACGGGAACTGTACCCGTGATCTACAACATGCTTATTTATTATCATTGTTCGAAGTTATAAGGTCGAGTCACGGCAGCGTGCACTCAAATTTCGGGGTTCTGTATCGTGATCATGCCACGAGAACCGTACCCATGGCCACAATAATTTATTAATCGCGCCTAAAACAAGCCAAGATGTTCATTAATTATTTATTTCCTAAGTTTGGGATTGTTGATATGGGATCAAGAATTATGAAAATTATTTGGGAAAGGAAAGCAATGTATATCGGTAAATCGTCAAACACCTTGCGGACATCGTGATTCTGAAAATTGTAACTCATTAACAGCTCAAATTCTAGTCCAAGTGATTGATGTAATCAAAACAGAATACATAAATAGATGAACACATTCAAATTGACGAATCTGGACCATGATGTGAACATTAGGAGATATAATTATTACAAATTTTATCATTGACTCACTAAACAAAACATGGAATCAGAACTTTTACAACTACACTTCCCAATTCCTAGAACGTGATCAAATCTAGAATTACACACAAATTGATTACATAAGCTCTCAACAATCTAAATTAATATGAAGATTCTATCACGTGCAATTCCATATGATTAATTTCAACCAAGTTTTGACTAACTCATGATCCAAACAGCTTGAACGCAAAATTAACTTCAGAAACACATGGAAGCAAGACACCCAAATTGAACATAATTTATTTATTCATGTCCAGTTCATTTCAGAGGAGAGCCACATGGATCAAGACAGAAGTGTAAGGATTTTGTATGCACCTCGAATGCAGCAAAATAAAGCGACAAAGACCAAAAACAAACAAAGAGAAGAAACAGGAGGCTCAGCACACAGGGACAACAACAATCAGCAAACTCTTTGTAGCAGTTGCTACGTTAAAGACAAGGAAATTAAAGCAGAAAGTAAAAAATCAGTAAAAGGGAAATATGTCATATATTTTCAGTGCCCAAATTCTTGTACAATTATTGCCCTAAATAATGGAATATGACAGCTGCATTCTTTTTGGAATTATCTAGACAAATCAGTTAAACTAAAACACGTATCCCTTGAGTCAGCTAGCTAATTTGGGGACTAAGACAATTTAATTGAAAAGAGATAACTACTGGACTAAAATGTAAAGACTAAAAGAAACAATTAAAGTTATGAAATGGATAATTTCATATCATTCCATCCCCCTTCAGAATATTACTCGTTGCCGGTGGGTTGCCGATCAAACTCAGGAAATTGGGAGCGCAGAAAGGAGTAGTCTTCCCAAGTGGCCTCTTCTTTAGGCAAATTAGCCCACTGTACTAGAACTTGAACGACAATCTTATTTCCTTTTTTGACCATGCGTCGTTCTACGATTGCCACTGGTTCTATCAAGACTTGACCTTCATTGTTGCAATAGGGAGGATCAACTGAAGGCAACACATTTGACCCAACTTGTTTCTTCAATTGCGACACATGGAAGACATGATGTATTTTTGATTCTGCTGGAAGTTCGAGTTCATAGGCCACCGGTACAACTTTTCTAATGACTCTGTAGGGTCCAAAATGCTTAGCCGCCAATTTCAGATTTTTGCGAATGGACACAGACGTTTGGCGGTAAGGTTGAAGCTTGAGGAACACCATATCTCCAATTTCAAATTTTTGGTCACTTTTTTTCTTATCGGCAAATTGTTTCATCCTGTTTTGTGCCTTTTGGAGGTTATCACACAGTACCTTACTCATGAGTTGTCTTTCTTTTAGCAAGTGATCCACAGTCTCTAGTTTTGTCTGCGACACTAGCTCAAAGGTGGACTGTGGAGGTTCATATCCATAAAGAGCTTTGAATGGTGACATGCCAATTGCTAAATGGTGGCTAGTGTTGTACCAAAATTCTGCTAATGGAACCCATCTGCTCCAATCCTTGGGTTTGTGGCCAGTCATACAACATAAATATGTCTCCAAACATCTATTTAACCTCTCCGATTGGCCATCCGTTTGTGGATGGTATGCTGTGCTGAGTTTCTGTTGGATTTGTAATCCTTTGAACAATTCTTTCCAGAAATTACTAACAAAAAGTGGGTCTCTATCAGATACCATTGAGCAAGGAGTGCCGTGCAACTTAAAAACATTGTCCAAGAACAATTGAGCTACTTGAGCTGCATTGAAGGGGTGGGATAATGTTAAGAAATGTGCATATTTGGTGAATTTATCGATGAACACCAGAATGGTGTCTTTCCCATGTGACTTTGGAAGGCCTTCGATGAAATCCATTGTCAAATGCTCCCATGCTTTGGAGGGAATGGGCAGTGGTTGTAATAGACCGGGGTAAGAAACATTTTCCCCTTTGTTCCTTTGGCAAATCGCACAAGCCTTCACCTTTTCTTTGACATCTTTCAATAATGAAGGCCAGTAAAAAATTGATCTTAGCCTCTGTTGAGTGGAAAGAATACCAGAATGTCCCCCCGAAGGAGTGACATGCATTTCTTCAATAAGTCTTTCCCTGAGATGCCCATTACTTCCAACCCATATTTGCCCATTTTTTCGAAGAATTCCCTGTTGATAAGTGGTGTCTGGTACTGCGGCTGCATCTAAGATCAGTTGTTCAATGAGATGTTGGACCACTCGGTTGTTGTTGTAACTTTCCACAATTTCTTCAATCCATTTAGGTTCTGTTACAGAGAGTCCATGGCATTCTCCTGAATTTTTGTGTTTGCGAGACAAGGCATCTGCCACTACATTATCTGTACCTTTCCTGTAGTGGATTTCATAATCAAGACCCATCAATTTCGTGATACCTTTGTGTTGTAAGGCTGTTATCCGCTGGTCACGAAGGTACTTCAGACTGAAATGGTCAGTGTGAATGATGAATTTATTATGCTGTAGATAGTGTCTCCACTTTTCCACTGCCATCAAAAGCGCAACCAGCTCCTTTTCATAAGTGGACATTCCTAAATGCTTGAGGCTGAGAGTTTGGCTGAGGCATGCACGAGGTTTCTTGCTCTGCATAAGCACTACTCCTATCCCTATCCCACTCACATAAACTTCAATGACAAAAGGTTGGGAGAAATTGGGAAAGCCAAGTACATGAGCCCTTACCATTGCCTTCTTCAGTTCCTCGAATGCCTTGGTGGCTAAGTCAGTCCACTGGAAAGCTCCTTTCTTGAGTAATTCTGTGAGGGCTTTGCTTATCACAGCATAGTTCTTGATAAAGTGCCTATAGTCATATATGTCATATATTTTCAGTGCCCAAATTCTTGTACAATCATTGCCCTAAATAGTGGAATATGACAGCTACATTCCTTTTGGAATTATCTAGGCAAATCGATTAAACTAAAACACGTGTCCCTTGAGTCAACTAGCTAATTTGGGGACTAAGACAACTTATTTGAAAATAGACAACTACTGGACTAAAATGTAAAGACTAAAAGAAACAATTAAAGTTACGAAATGGATAATTTCGTAACACTCTTATACCCACACAACTCGAGAATCCCAAAAATATGCAGCAACTGTTCTTCTACTGTGTGTGAATGAGATGAGTAGAGGAGGGTGAGGTGAGGATGGAGGAAGAAGAAGGAATGGAGAAGAAACGGAATTGAGGTGCATCGTTTCTTGTTTTTTGGAAAAAAAGCTGCTAAGGTCGGGTCCCCTTTTCAGATTTTTATTTTTTCTTTCTTTTATAGTTATGGGATAGGGTTATATTGAGGGGGTAATGGGTATTGGGCTAGTTTAGAGATGGGCTGGGGTGGGTGTTGCAAGATTGGACTGCTGGCCTATTTTGAAAATAGCCTTTTCTTTCCTTTCTTTTCATTTTCAAGAATAACCAATTTATCTAACACTCCTAATTCAGACTAATTTTGCAAAATTAACCTAATGACCTAATTAATTAAATTAAGCTAAGAATGGTTTTTTATTATATATTTAAATAATGCTCTTACAATATAAATAAATCCTAGAAAAAATGCGATTTGAATCTAAAATGCTATGAAATTAAGATTTGGATATTTTTGTTTTTTTATGATTTACGATATTCCTAAGATGCGTGAACGATGCGAATAAAATGTAAAACAAAATAAAGAAAACTCCTAAAATTCATAAAACAATGAAAAACTATTTTTGGATTATTTTTAGGAGTAATTTCCTATGCGAGGCAATAATTACGCTCACAGATCCAACAACAATAATAATGGTAATGATCAAACAGTAGAACAAGATCAGGTAAAGCAAATGATTGTAGAGTATATAATCCAGGCTTTGCAAGAATTTGCGAGGGGATTACCGGCAACGTCACCTGCACCACTGACACCACCCCCCAATAATACCATCACTGTGTAAAATCCTCAGTCTGGGTTGGCAAACTCAGGAAGAGGAGATACTCCTAATGAATCTCTCGAAATGAGACCAGGTATGTCTAATAACTCTGAATTACAAACTTTATTACTAACCTTGCAGAAACAGGTGAAGGAACAAAATGATCGAATCGAACAAATTCCTAGAGTACCACCTGTTATCAAAGGCATTGACGTTGATATATATTCTCAACAACCTTGAAAACCAAGCGCAACACCCGTGCCTATTCCCAAGAAGTTCAAAATGCCTGATGTTCCTAAGTATGACGGGACAACCGACCCACGCGACCATGTGACTGCTTTTACCACCGGAGTGAACGGCAACGACTTAACAAAACAAGAAATTGAGTCAGTCTTAGTCAAAAAGTTTGGAGAAACACTTACCAAAGGAGCGCTAACCTGGTATTCTCTTCTCCCTGAAAACTCTATTGATTCTTTTGCTGAGCTTGCAAATTCTTTCATAAAAGCACACTCCGGTGCACAAAAAGTTGAGAAAAGAATGGAGGACATATTTAAAATAAAACAAGGAGACACGGAACTACTTCGTGAATTTGTAGACAGGTTTCAGCGAGAAAGAATGTAGACAGGTTTGAAAGAATGCTACTACCAAGGGTGCTTGATAATTGGGAAGCCATGGCATTTGCAAGCAATTTAAATGACGAAAGCTCAGAAGCCACGAGAAGACTCAAGGAGAGCTTGAGAGAATTCCCAGCTACGACATGGAATGATGTTTATTAAAGGTACATCACCAAGCTTCGTATAGAAGAAGATACCATTGCTCGTTCAAAAGATAAAGATCGTATCAGTCCCAGACGTTCCGAATCAGACAGGAGATAAGGTAAAAACAGGTACAATCCTTATATGGGACCTTCGGTACGAGAAACTCGTCCCAGGTTTGAAAACACTCGGTCAAAATATAGACCATCAAGCAGAGATGCGGGCTCATCCTCATCAAGATCCAGAAAGGATCGCGATGAATGAACTAGAGGTAATGCACGAATTGGGGATCACACCTTCAATGTAAGTACTTCCGAACTAATCTCAGTACTAAGAAATATGGGTGATAAGGTTCGATGGCCCAAAGAAACGAGGTCAAACCCAAATAAAAGGAACCCAAATTTCTGGTGTGAATTCCATAATGATCATGGACACAGAACTGCAGATTGCAGATTTTTGCAAGGTGAGGTAGAACAATTATTGAAACAGGGCTACTTAACATAATTGTTTAGTGAAAAAGGTAAGCAGGCATACATGAAGAACAGGCAGAAGCCCCCAAAACCTCCATCTCCAAAATGAACCGTCAACGTGATACACGGAGGTGAAGAAGTAAACGGAGTGGTCTGCAAAGCAGCCATGAAATTCACAATTACACACGGAAAGCGAGTTCGTGAAAATCTGGAAGCAGACAATATAAACTTCGATGATACAGATGTCAGCGGATTAATGCTACCTCACAACGATGCTCTGGTAATATCCTTATTTATTCATGACACTAACGTAAAAAGAGTGTTGATTGATCCAGGTAGTTCAGTCAGTATTATTTTGCTAAGAGTCATGGAAGAAATGCTATTGGGGAATCAAGTAATCCCAAAGACACGAGCCATATCAGGGTTTGATAACTCTACGGTTATAACAAAAGGGGAAATTGAACTTAGCACTTATGCTGAGGGAGTAATAAAAAATACCAGGTTCCAATTCATCGATACTAATCATGGGAAGGCCATGGATCCATGACATGAAAACAGTACCATCCACCTTGCATCATATAATTAAATTCCCTTCCGAATGGTGAATTCAACAAATTAGAGGCGATCAGCAAACCGCAAGAAATATAAATTCCGTGATACACTACAACAAAAAAGTAGAGGTGGAAGAATCAAAAGATAAGGGAATCTCCCAAGCAGGAAATATCGCCCAAACAGGTATGGAAGAAATTACTACCCAAATATGTACGAAAGGTATTATTGCTAAAACAGGTACGGAAGAAAATAGCCATGAGAAGGTGAATCAAGTCACCACAGAAGAGGTACCAAATCATACAGATGTAGATTCCAGACCTGATGTCATTCAGGAACCAGAGGAAGATGAACACATCAAAACAACCACGGAAGAGCTCGAAGCTGTTCCATTGTTCGAACAAAAGCCTGAACAGAAAGTTCACATAGGCATGAGGCTAAGCCCAAGCCGAAGAGGTAAATTAATTGATTATTTAAAAGCTAACGTAGATTGCTTTGCATGGTCCCATTCATACATGACAGGTATACCTCCAGAAGTGATGACTCATAAGCTAAATAAAGATACATCTTTCGTACCTGTTAAGCAAAAGAAAATAAAGCAATGACCATTCAAGAACTAAGTGATTGACGAAGAGGTACAAAAACTCTTGAAAATTGGTTCAATAAGCGAGGTAACATACCCCAAATGGTTAGCTAATATTGTAGTGGTGCCTAAAAAGAATGATAAATGGAGAGTATGCGTAGATTAAACTGACTCAAATAAAGCATGCCCCAAAGATTCATTTCCATTACCACATAAGATCAAATGATTGATGCCACCGCAGGTCATGAATTGTTAAGCTTTCTATATGCGTACTCTGGTTATAATCAGATTAAAATGGATCCCTCGGACGAGGAAAAATCTTCCTTTATTACAAACAGGGGGACTTATTGTTACAAAGTCATGCCTTTTGGCCTGAAAAATGCTGGAGCCACGTATCAAAGGCTAGTGACCAAGATATTCCAGGAACATCTGGGGAAGACGATGGAAGTTTACATCGATGACATGCTGGTGAAATCAACACATGCAGAGGATCATTTCTAGCACCTCTCTATTACCTTTGAAATTTTACGCAGGTATAATATGAAATTGAATCCAGAAAAATGCGCCTTTGGCGTAGAATCAGGTAAATTTTTGGGTTTCCTTGTATCAAATAGAGGAATAGAGGTAAATCCTGCTCAAATTAAAGCTATAGAAGAAATACCTGATATACTTGTTTAACCAAAGAATTAGACCCTTTGACTAAAGCTATTTTTAGGATGAGCACGGGTTACTGATAATCAAGAAAATAGAGAAAAATGAATAATAGACAATATTGCAGAAATATAGAAAAGCGAAGTCAATTATATTCGAGAATCAGATGCCTTTACAAGCTGTATTCCCCTCCCTTATATAGGAGATTCCTTGATATAACGTACAACTCTTGCTATGGTTGCTCATTAATGACTAATTATGACATTAATTAGGCGTTACAAAGGATAACGGTAATTGGGGTACGGTTACATAACGTTCGAGTAATCAATTGTGGGTCTTTGAATCTGCCCGTAGCTTTGTCTAGATTCATTCTGACCGTGCCTCTCCCCTGTTTTGATCAGGTTGAGTTTCCCGTGGCTGATAAGCTCGAGGGTTTATTGAATCGTGCCTCTTTGTTCCGTACCTCTTCAAAGAATCACATCCAGCTGTCGCATTTTCCTGTGTCCACGTGACTGGCTGAGTTGTCAAAAGCTGGCTTACGTGTGAAACTCTTTTTTACCAATACAGATAGTCCCTCCACGTACCATATATTTATTGTAATATTTTGGTAAGTGGTTATTCATTTATGGCGGGAATATTTTGCCGCCGCTTTTCCTCGAAACATTGTATCCTTCTCTGCACCATAGGCATCGTTTGTCACTTCCATTTAATGCTCATACCACGTGTCCTTTTTGGATTGGTTCTGCATTTACTCGGCACCTTTTAGGGCTTTTTTCGGCAGCGTCAGTCCCGAAGTGACATCTTCAATTATGACTTTTCATCATTATTTTTCTTTTTTTCCATGTTTGACGGTTGTCCTCAAGTATAAATACCATTCTTCTTTTCTTTGCTTCCACGAAACACTTTCTAACTTTGTCTTTTGTAAAGAACGTTTTTCTTGCCTTTGTAAACATGTCTTCTTCAAACCTTCCTCAGGGAGTAATAGATATTGAAAATTTAACGCCGTCTTCTGCTCCGACTAGGAGTCGTAGGGGTGGTAGAATTAGAAGTCTAGGATCCACTCCTTTGAGGGTATCCTCTTCTTCTCAGATAGTTCCCTCTCCTTCCACTAGATCTCTAGTTTCTCCGAGGTTTAGGGTTTCTCGGTCTTTGTCTAGAGGTAGAGGTGAACGCCTTCGTGAACCTGGAGTTGATGAAATTGTCCCTGCTGAGTTTGTTTTTGCTAGAGATAATCAAGTTCTTGTAGACCAATCTTCTTCCCTTGAGAGTGTCGAAAGGTATCCAACCCTTATAACTGAGGGTCAGATTTCCCTTGTTCGTAGGGAGTGTTTTTGGAGGCCTGATTTCCCTGTCTATATTCTGAATAGTAATCAAAGAATAACGTCTTACAAGACGGGATATTGTTTTGTTTATACGTACCCTTTCACTCTAGGGTTTAGACCCCCTATTGACCCAGTCATAATTGAATTCTGTCATTTTTTCAATATCTGTTTAGGACAAGTTGGTCCGCTTGTGTGGCGAGTTGTCGCATGTCTTAGGAGTTTGGCTTCTTTAGGCTTGGTTCCTTTTACTTTCAACCATCTTATTCACCTCTACTCTCCTACCTTATTTCGTGAAGGATTTTTTACTCTAACTGCTAGAACCAAAAGAGTGCTGGTAAACCCTGGAGATGATAAGGATAGGGGTTGGTACCTCCGGTATGTTGCTGTACCCACTGTTGGTTTAGTGGGTGAAAAAAAAATCTTCCCTTCCCTGAGAAGTGGAATCTCACATGTGAGTATGCTTTAGCTCACATCTGTTTATTTTTTCCTCGTTCTGACTCGAGATGTTTTATTAACACCGTATCTGTTTCTTTTTCTCTCAGCAATCATGGATACTATTGAGAATGCCTCCGGTATCCGTGATTGGGTAGAAAAATTATTGTCCGTTGCTCCTTTAGAAGAAAGATCTTGGAAGTACCTCGCTGGGAGGTATGGTTGGCATGTAAAGACCCACGGTAAGTGAAGCTCTTGTTCTTGCTTCTTTCCTTACTCGAGTCTCTTCTTTCTTTGTCACTTAACTTTTTCCCTTTTAATAGGGTTCTCTGCTCGTGGGGTGTCTGCTTCATCTAACCCGAAGATGTCTTTGGCTCAGGCCCAAGAAATTATTGTTGGTTCATCTTCCTCGAAAGTGAGTCTCGTTCTGTAGAAGAATAAGAAGAAGGTGCTTTAGTACACAGGCCACAGAGAAGGCGAGTGGTTTCAGATGATGAGTCTACACCCTCGACCTTGCCTTCCGTGTCTGTGGTTGAGCACTCTATCCTTGAATATGTCTCATACTCCCCCGTTCATAAGTCTGTGGATTGCTTGTTCCATGAAGGTTTTGACCTTGCTTCTGACGATGTCCCTTTGGCTGCTGTATTTCCTACTTCTTTAAGAGAAGTTGTCTCATCTACTCTGTTTAACCAAAGAATTAGACCCTTTTACTAAAGCTTATTTTTAAGATGAATACGGGTTACTGATAATCAAGGTAATGGAGAAAAATGAATAATAGACAATATTGCAGAAATATAGAAAATCGAAGTTGATTGTATTCGAGAATCAGATGCCTTTACAAACTGTATTCCCCTCCCTTATATAGGAGATTCTTATAACGTATGACTCTTGCTATGGTTACTCATTAATGACTAATTATGACATTAATGAGGCATTATCAAGGATAACAGTAATTGGGGTTCGATTACATAACATTCGAGTAATCAATTGTGGGTCCTTGAATCTGCCCGTAGCTTTGTCTAGATTCATTTTGACCGTGCCTCTCTCCCATTTTGATCAAGTTGAGTTTCCCGTGGCTGATAAGTTCGTGGGTTTACTGAACCGTGCCTCTTTGTGCCGTACCTCTTCAAAGAATCACATCCAGCTGTCGCGTTTTCCTGTGTCCACGTGACTGGCTGAGTTGTCAACAACTGGCTTATGTGTGAAACTCTTTTTTACCAATACAGATAGTCCCCCCACTTACCATATATTTAACGATTAATATTTGGTAAGTGGATATTCATTTATGGCAGGGAATATTTTGCCTCCATTTTTCCTTGAATCATTGTATCCTTCTCTGCACCATAGGCATCGTTTGTCACTTCCATTTAATGCTCATACCATGTGTCCTTTTCGGATTGGTTCTGCATTTACTCGGCACCTTTTAGGGATTTTTGCGGCTGCGCCAGTCTCGAAGTGACATCTTCAATTATGACTTTTCATTATTGTTTTCCTTTTTCTTCATGTTTGATGATTGTCTTCAAGTATAAATACATGATTTCTTTTCTTTGCTTCCACGAAACACTTTTCTACCTTTGTCTTTTGTAAAGAACTTTCTTCTTCGCCTTTGTAAACATGTCTTCTTCAAACCAACCTCAAAGAGTAATAGATCTTGAAAGTTTAAGACCATATTCTGCTCCGACTAGGAGTCGGAGGGGTGGTAGAGTTAGAAGTCTAGGATCCACTCCTTTGAGGGGCTCCTCTTCTTCTCAGATAGTTCCTCCTCCTTCCACTAGATCTCCAGTTTCTCCGAGATTTAGGGTTTCTCGATCTTTGTCTAGAGGTAGAGGCGAACGCCTTCGTGAGCCTGGAGTTGATGAAATTCTCCCTACTGAGTTTGTTTTTGCTAAGGATAGTCAAGTTCTTGTAGATCAATCTTCTTCTCTTGATAGTGTCGAAAGATATCCAACCCTTATAACTGAGGGTCAGATTTCCCTTGTTCGTAGGGAATGCTTTTGGAGGTCTGACTTTCCTATCTATATTCCGAATAGTAACCAAAGAATAATGTCTTACAAGATAGGATATTATTTTGTTTATACGTATCCTTTCACTTTAGGGTTTAGACCCCCCATTGACCCAATTATAATTGAATTTTGCCGTTTTTTCAATATCTGGTTAGGACAAGTTGGCCCGCTTGTGTGGCGAGTTGTCGCATGTCTTAGGAGTTTGGCTTCTTTAGCCTCGATTCCTTTTACCTTCAACCATCTTATTCACCTCTACTCTCCTACCTTATTTTGTGAAGGGGTTTTTACTCTGACTGCTAGAAGCAAAAAAGTGCTGGTAACCCCTGGAGCTGATAAGGATAGGGGTTGGTACCTCCGGTATGTTGCTGTACCCAATGTTGGTTTAGTGGGTAAAGAAAATCTTCCCTTCCTTAAGAAGTTTAATCATGCACGTGAGTATGCTTTAGCTCACATTTAGTTTTTATTGTTTTGACTTGAGATGTTTTATTAACACCGTGTCTGTTTTTTCTTCTCTCAGCAATCATGAATACTGTTGAGAATGTCTCCAGTATTCGTGATTGGGTAGAAAAAATGTTGTCTGTTGCTCCTTCAGAACAAAGATCTTGGAAACACCTCGCTGGGAGGTATGGTTGGAAAGTAAAGACCCACGGTAAGTGAAGCTCTTGTTCTTGCTTCTTTCCTTACTCGAGTCTTTTTTTTTGTCGTTTAACTTTTTCCCCTTTTTAATATGGTTCTCTGCTCGTGGGGTGTCTGCTTCATCTATCCCAAAGATTTCCTTGGCTCAATCCCAGGAAATTATTGTTGGTTCATCTTCCTCGAAGAGGAAGATTAGTGAGTCTCGTTCCGTAGAAGAAGAAGAACAGGGTGCTTTAGTGCACATGCCACGTAGAAGGCGAATGGTTTTAGATGATGAGCTTACACCCTTAACCTTGCCTTCCGTGTTTGTGATTGAGCCCCCTGTCCTTGATGATGTTTCACATTCCCCTATTCATGAGGGTGTTGATCTTGATCCTGACGACGTCCCTTTGGCTGCTGTCTTTCCTGCTTCTTTGAGAGAAGCTGTTTCGTCTGTTCCTTTGGCTATTTCAACTTTTGCTGTTGCTTTGCCTGTAACTTCTTCAACTCTTCAACTCTCTGTGCCTGTTTCTTTGCCCGTGGCTTCTCCAGCTCCTCAACCTTCCGTGCCTGTTGCTGTTCCATCTCTGCCTGCTTCCATGCCTTCCGTTAGGGAAGTAGGGTCTTGCAGCAGAGAGATGCAGCAGGTAGTAATAGAGGTTCCAGCTGAGGCGAATCTTTTCAAGAAAATGGGTGAGCCCGAAGTGTGGCTTAAGCTTTTGATAGGTCCCTCTGAGAAAGCAAATCTAGCCAGCCACGGTGCTCTTACAAGGGCCAATGAGGTCGTGCATACTTCTTTGAAGGTATGATGCAAGTTATCCTCTTTCACTCTCGTATATGAAATTTACCATATCTGACTGGTTTATTTCTTGTAGATTAACCTTATAGGCATGGAGCTTATGAAGAGGATTTCAAACACGGACCA
>ML414269.1:74599-87826 GCA_005239525.1 Nicotiana knightiana | reverse complement strand
AATTAAGCACGGTGACTAGGTATATTCCTATCCTAACCACAAATCCGCTCCCCTGAAGGGTTAAGATCGCGCTCTCTTCAATTCTTCTCTAATCTATATACGGCTTTCCCAAGCATAACATAGATAGTATATAGAACCTAATTGCTGGCCAAACAATTAAGCAATTAAACGCAGAATTAAAGAAACAACCATATATTGAGTGAACTATAATCGAGGTTAAGCTAATGTTGAATAACCATATTCATGGCTAAACCACAACCCCAGAACAATGGGTGTTTATCCATTCATGCTAGAATCAAACAAATGCATAAGTTTTGCATAAATGGAAAATACTAGAATAAGATGAAGAAAACTGATAATCCTTTGCTTCCTCAATGATCTTGTGTGTATATTCTCTCCAAAAATGGCATATTCTCTTCAAATTGTGTCTTTGGGTCTATTTATATGTTTGGGACAAACCCTAAACGTGTAGGAGACTTATATTCCAACCGGGAAACGCTTAAAACCTTCAAAACTCGGAATTTACCGGACCAGGGACCCCAGGCGTTAAGCCCCAAATGCCCAGCTAAAGCCTGGGTAGGCCAGGCGTTTGCGCTCTAATGCCCCACTAACGCCTGGGTATGGCTGGCGTTTAGGCTGAAACGCCCAGCTAACACCGGGTTATACCAGGCTTTTGGGCTAAAACGCCTGGCTATGGCCCGGGTCACTCCTTTTCGACTCTTGAGCATATTTTTGATGTTTATACACCCCTTTAGCTCGGCTTCCATCTCCAATTCACCTACACATGAAATAGACTCCATTATTCATATATAACATGTATTTTTATCAAAGAAGCACATAAAATGTAAGGTATATGATGCTTAAAACTATGGATTCTAGCCACGCATCACATGTTTACCTTTATCACTAAACAATTCTGTTAAATAGCCCTGTTTTAATGAATTTTCTACTTCACCTTGTAAAAATATGCAATCCGCAGTTTTGTGCCCATGATCTTTATGGAATTCACACCAGTGATCTGGGTTCCTTCTACTTGGATTTGACCGCATCTCTTTGGGCCATTTAACCTTGTTTCCCATGTTCCTCAATATTGAGACAAGTTCAGTAGTACTTACATTAAATGTATGATCCCCAATTTGAGTATTACCTCTAGGTCGTTCATCTCGATCTTTTCTGGATCTAGACGAGGATGAGACTACGTCTCTTCCTTGTGGTCTATAGTCCGACCTAGTGTTTTCGAACCTGGGGCGGATATCGCGTCCTGAGGGTCCTAAGTAAGGATCGTACCTGTTTTTACCTGATCTTCTATCTGATTCAGGACGTCTGGATCTGGAATGATCTTCATCTCTCGAACGAGCAATGATATCTTCTTCTATTCTGAGTTTAGTACTATACCTGTTATATACATCGTTCCATATTGTAGCGGGGAATTCTCTTAGACTTTCCTTAAGTCGTCTCGTGGCTTCTGAGCTTTTATCGTTTAAGTTGATTGCAAATTCCATGGGTGCCCAATTATCAGGCACCATGGGTAACTACATTCTTTCTCGTTGAAACCTATCTACAAACTCACGGTCGCGTGGATCAGTTGTTCCATCATATTTGAGAACGTCAGGCATTTTAAACTTCTTGGGTATAGGCAAGGGTGTCGCACTTGGCTTCCAAGGTTGTTGAGAATACCTATCAACATCAATGCCTTTGATGATAGGTGGTACTCCAGGAATTTGTTCGATGCGATCGTTCTGCTCCTTCATCTGTTTCTGCATGGTTAGCAGTAAATTTTGTAATTCAGAGTTATTAGATATACCTGGTCTCGTTTCGAGAGATTCATTAGGAGTATCTCCTCTTCCTGAGTTTGCCAACCCAGATTGAGGATTTTCCATGGTGATGGTGTTATTGGGGGGTGGCGTCGGCGGTGTAGGTAACGCTGCCGGTAATCCTCTCGCAAATTCTTGCAAAGCTTGGCTCACATACTCTGCAATCATTTGCTTTACACGATCTTGTTCCACAGTTTGATCATTATCACCATTGTTGTTATTGGATCTTTCTGGGGATTGTTCCCTTGAACCACGTGGGGTTCCTGAAGGCGATGGAACTGGGGTTCCACTCCTTTGCTGGTTGTTGTCGTTGGAGTTTGAAATAGTTTAGAGGATATCACTTGAAAAGCAAACAAAGATTATCAGATTCCCGGTAACGGAACCAATTTGTTTAACCAAAGAATTAGAACCTTTGACTAAAGCTATTTTTAGGATGAACACGGGTTACTGATAATCAAGGAAATAGAGAAAAATGAATAATAGACAATATTGCAGAAATATAGAACAACGAAGTCAATTATATTCGAGAATCAGATGCCTTTACAAGTTGTATTCCCCTCCCTTATATAGAAGATTCCTTGATATAACGTACAACTCTTGCTATGGTTGTTCATTAATGACTAACTATGACATTAATGAGGCGTTACAAAAGATAACGGTAATTGGGGTACGGTTACATAATGTTAGAGTAATCAATTGTGGGTCCTTGAATCTGCCCGTAGCTTTGTCTAGATTCATTCTGACCGTTCCTCTTCCCTATTTTGATTAGGTTGAGTTTCCCGTGGCTGATAAGCTCGAGAGTTTATGGAATCGTGCCTCTTTGTTCCATATCTCTTCAAAGAATCACATCCAGCTGTCGCATTCTCCTGTGTCCACGTAACTGGCTGAGTTGTCAAAAGCTGGCTTACGTGTGAAACTCTTTTTTACCAATACAATACTTACGAACAACAAATAAGTTCAAAGACTAACGGGCAGAATTGCAGCCTTAGGAAGATTTATTTCCAGGTCTTCCGAGAAGAGTTTTAAATTATTTTCAGTTCTCAAGAAGCAAAATCAGTTCGAATGGACTGAAGAATGTCAACATGCTCTCAAATATCTGAAGGCTTATCTATCAAAACCCCCATTGCTATCAAAGCCAAAGGAGGGGGAGAGGTTGTATATCAACCTTGCCGTTGCGGAAGTTGCCGTAAGTGCAGTACTGGTAAGGGAAGACAAAGGTAAATAATCTCCAATTTATTATGTAAGCAAGACGTTACTAGATGCTGAAACTAGATACCCACATCTAGAAAAACTAGCCTTAGCTCTAATTATGGCATCTAGAAAATTAAGACCATATTTTCAATGTCATCCAATCACTGTTGTGACCTCGTATCCATTGAGAAATATTCTGCATAAACAGGAATTACCAGGAAGGTTAGCTAAATGGGCCATAGAATTAAGCGAGCATGACATAATGTATCAGCCTAGGACTGCAATAAAGTCACAAATTTTAGCTGATTTCGTCGTTGATTTTAATAATAGCATTGTCCCCGAAGTGGAAAAAGAGTTACAACTCTTTAACGGTGCTAATCCGGGTCTATGGACCCTGTTTACTGATGGTTCTTCCAATATAAAAGGTGTCGGCTTAGGCATAGTCTTAATATCACCCACGGGTGAAAAGACATGACAAGATATCAAATGTTATCCTATAACTAACAATGAAGCAGAGTACGAAGCTGTTGCAGGGCTGGAACTGGCACGAGAAATCTCAATCGAGCAAATCGTAATCAAAGACTCTCATCTGGTAGTAAATCAGATGCAGGGGACTTATATTGCTCGGGAGACTCGGATGCAACAATATCTAGAAAAGGCATGAGATCTCGTAAGGCAATTTAAAACGTGGAAGGTTATACAAATACCTAGAGAGGAAAATGCAGAAGTGGATACATTAGCTAACCTCGCAGCAGTTGCAGAAGTAACAAATAAAGACAATACAATTGTCGTCCATATGTTTCATTCAGCAATAGACCACGATAAAAATGAGGTAACTTTTACCAATTTAACCTGGGATTGGAGAAACGAAATTTTAAATTTTTTGCAGAATGGCACGGTACTGCCTCATTCACAATTCATTATATCGCAAAATGTTCGGAGGTCCTTTAGCTAAATGCCTCGGACCTAACCAGACGGAGTTCGTGATGAGGGAAGTCCACGAAGGACATTGTGGAAATCACGCAGGGGCGAAATCCTTGGTCAAAACCCTAATCAGAGCTGGGTACTATTGGCCTAAGATGGAAGAAGAGGCTGAAAGCTTCGTAAATAAATGCGACAAGTGCCAACGGTTTGCTAACAACATGCACCGACCGGCAGAACTATTACACCCAGTGATATCGCCATGGCCATTCATGAAATGGGGGATGGACATAGTAGGACCCCTTCCCGCAGCTAAAGGAAAGGTACGGTTCTTACTCGTGTTAACTGACTATTTCACAAAATGGGTGGAGGCAGAAGCCTTTAAATAGGTGCGAGAAGAAGAAGTAAAAATCTTCATATGGAGAAATATAATATGCCGATTTGGAATACCGAAGGAGATCGTATGTGATAATGGCCCGCAGTTCATAGGCTCGCAAATCACAGAATTCTTCGAAAGCTGGCAAATCAAGCGAATTACTTCATCACCATATCACCCTGTGGCTAATGGGCAAGCTGAATCAACGAATAAAGTCATCATCAAAAACCTAAAGAAACGGTTGGAGAAATCCAAGGGAAACTGGCCTGATGAATTACCAGCGGTGCTATGGGCTTCCAGAACAACTTCAAAAACAGCCACACGCTTGTTTATGGCTCAGAAGCTTTAATACCGGTAAAAATGGGCGAACCAAGCCTAAGGTTTACAACAACCATGGAGGAGGTAAACAACGACGAGTTGAGAACTAATCTGGACTTGCTCGAACAAAGAAGAGAAGCCGCACTAATATGTACGACAAGTCAAAAACAAATCATAGAACGTTATTACAATCGAAAAGCTCACCTCAGATACTTCAAAACTGGGGACTTCTTTCTGAAAAAAGTCTTCCAATCAACAAAAGAAGCTGGTGCGGGAAAGTTAAATCCAAATTGGGCTACAAAGTCCGAGGCATCGCAGGGAAAGGTGCTTATGAGTTAGAAGCCATGGATGGCAGGATCTTACCAACCAGCTGGAACTCTATCCACTTAAAGAAGTATTACTTCTAAGGAAAAGTAATACCCCCGGTCAGGTATCACTACGTTCGATTTCGTATTTGTACAGTTAAAATTTTACTAACCATTTTAGATGATAGGCAAAAAGCTAACCCATCACCAAATGATGATATTAGACCTGCAAAGACGCGAGGAAGTAACTGAATTCCCGGTCTAGGGTTACACTTTCTGATGGACATTTTAAAAGGGTTAAACAGTCATCATCTAAACAAAAAAATACCTTCGATTACCGTATGTTTTTACTTTTCAGGAAAAGACTCGAGATTTCATTCTTCAAAGCTCAAACACTTGGGGTACTATACAGTATAGAAGGCAAATATGAAGCAAAGAAGACTATCAAAAAGTCAAAGCTCGAGCCTGAAGATCCATCATCCCAACGAGTCAAGTGATAAGAGAAAAATCAAAAGAGCCAAAGACTCAAAAACACGAAGCCTGATTCAAAAACCTTCGAACAATGTTCATAGATGTAAACAAACGTTCAGGTTAAAAGGCAAAATATTAGTTACGAGGGAGAAATGCACATCTTTGTACTTATTCAGAAAACTATTATAACTAAAAACAATTGTGGATAAAGATCATCATCTTTGTACTTATTCAGAAAACTGTTGTAACTAAAAACAATTATGAAATCTTTGTACTCATAAAGAAAACTGTTATCAATAAAAACAGTTACTGATGAAAGATCACTATCCTTGTATTTATTCAAAAACTGTTATAAGCAAAAACAGTTACGAATGAAAAAGCATCACCCTCGTATTTATTTAAAACTGTTGTCAATAAAAATAGTTACGGGTAAAAACTCATACCTTTATAAAAACTGTTACAAACAGAAAACAGTTATTCCCTTGTATTAACTCGAAAAAACTGTTACATAAGAAAAACAGTTACGAAATACAAGTGTATATCAAACCTGTTAAAAGAAAACAGTTGCAACATGAGTTTTAGACAATGTTCAAACACATGTGAAATGTTATGAAAGTTCAACACAAAAACTTTCTTAAAAAACATTGTTAAACATGTGAAAAATTCCTATCTCTCTATTGCATTCTTACACTATTATGAAGTTAAGACGTCTTCTTCATTAAGTGTCGATAAAAAAGGGCCCTTTTTCACAAAACCGTACCTATTACGAAAAGGTACGAATAATCTAAGCATTTTATATGCAGAGGTAAAACTTAAACCTAAAAAATGAAGCATGCGAAAGATTTAAAGAGTGAAACAGAAACTCAACAACAATTAAAAGTCATACTTGCATTGATATATTAACGGCTAAGTAAACTAAGTATTAAATTATACTTAGCCGTATTAAGTTTTTGAACATTGAGGTGCCCCTAAGTTGTCATTTGGGGACTTAAAAGGATCCAAACTTACCCCCGATGGGACTGGGGGTAACCACCAATTGAAAAAAAAATAAAAAAAAAGGGAGGAACCAACTTCTTAAACTTCTTCGGAAGGGGGGTTGACTTCACTGGCAGAAGGAACAGGAGAAGCTTGGGATGAAGAGACTTGAGCAGCAGGAGCCTCACCTTCAGGTTAAGAGAGATTCTGACCTTGTTGAGCCTTCTCAATGGACTCCTTGATTTTTGCAATTTCAGCATTAAGGTCGAAACCCTCTCGGATCATTTAAGTCAATGTGTCGAGGCGAGAGTTCATATACGCCCAGCTAACATCAACAGCTGCCCTATCTTCAGAGCTTCGTAATCTTTCTCCCATAGCATAACTTCAGCTCTTAGTTCATCCCTCTCAGTCACAAAGGCATCATTAGAGGCCCTTAAAGGAGAGAGAGACCTTTCCAGGAATTGAACTTTCTCCAAAGAGTTGCGGAGATCCTCCTGGGTCTGAGTAAGAGATTGCACAAGTTTTCCCGAATACTCTTCCTTTTGGTCCAGCAAGGCCTTCAAACTCCTGATCTCTTCAGAGGCACGAGATAGCTGCTCCGCGAATGAGGACTCTAGGACGCTCTTATCCTTGCCTGCCTGATCAGAGGATGCCTTCTCCACGGCCAACTCTACCGTCATGACCCTCATTTGTTGCTCCAAGGTACATTTTTCTTCTTCTACAGCCTCCATGTCGAGCATTAAGCTTTAATACTGCTCTTTCCAGTTATCTGCTTCAACATGCCACTCCTTTACTTCCTGCTCCATATGAGAAACCCTTTTCATAAGCTCCGTGCCTATAAGATTGATCTACAAAAATAAATCAATTAGATACTGTCACACCTCCTTTTTCACCTCGGTAAGGTAATAATGGAGTTTTTCGACTTTAAGTGACATTATTCAATTTTTGGGATTTATTTTATTCAGAGTCGCCACCCAAATTTTTTTACGGTGTTCCGGGACACCATTTATTTATTAGAAATCCCAAAACCAAGGAATTTTGACTCTGATAAATTGTCTGCGAACCAGAAATTCGGGTAAGAAATTCTGTTAATCCGGGAGAAGGTGTTAGGCCCTCCCGAATTCCATGGTTCTAGCACTGTCGCTTAATGATTTATACTTGGCCTATATTGTTTAATTACTGCTCTTGTACCTATGTGCATTTTTATATCTTTACTGCTTTTATTATTCTTTTGTATTCAAGGAGTTATTTTGAGATGGGTCACGTATGCGTAAAACCCGTTGAGATTGAGATGTGTCAAAAACCATGTCACGCGGACGTGTACATAATTCATGACACTTGATTTCTTTTAAGAAAATAGTCAAATTCTTTAGTTGAATAAAATATTCAGATGAAAATATCCTAATGATTAATAGCAGTTAAAGCACACATAATAGGTAATATAATATTTTTAAAAATTATATATACGAACTTGTTTGATTTTGAAGTCTTAAACAGGGATCCAAAGCATTACTGCCTTTCTAATGGTTTTAATTATGTACCATCAACACCAACTTACCCCATTTAAGTTCATGAACTCTTGCGTGCATGAAAGGGAAAACAACAGCATTTTTTTTGTTTTAATTGTAAAAAAAAAAAAAATCGAAATCACGTCATGCGAACATGTACGCAATCACGATAATAATTTCAAAAATCCTCTCCTAAAAGCATCTCTACGAGTGTTCATTTGAAATTGTACTTGTGTCATGCGAACGTGTACACAATTTTAAGAAAAATATTTGGTTACTAAAAAAGTTATTTTTTTATCCAAAATTACGCGAACGTATACTTTGGATTTATTTCGAAGAGTAATTCCGCTTTCATCCCATTAACATGTGAAATGATTTAGTTGAAATACGCAGTTCAAGATGCTTATTTGAATTTTGTATTATACCAGGAAAGGTGAAAAAAAATAATATTAAAATACCTGTAAACAACTAAAACGACAGAGAAAAACTATTTCACCAAAGACTAAATTTGCCTTGTTAAATGCATTTAAATCCTTGCAATTTGAGAAAACAATATAAAATAATCTAATGGTTCCCAACATTTCAAGACATTCAAAAATAAAAAATAAAAAAAGTTATATGAATTGGGACAGGTGAAGAAACACACCACTCTTAGCTGTAAGAATGTAAATATACAGGAGATGGATATAAGAATTATAAGGTGAATCACACAACTACATCGACAGAAAATGTGAAAGAATAAAAACAAGGAATTATTTAAATTTAATCAAGTGATAGTTCATTTTTGTTAAATTTCTAAAGCAACATATCCTCAGTTTCAGTCATACTAATGATGACGCCCTTTAGCTATTAAATCTATTAGATTTTTTTTGAACAAAATTCATCCAAACATCAGTTAATTATATCCTTGAATTGAGATAAATACCTCAACAGCTGCAATAACAAAAGAGAAAAAATCGGAGCCCAGCAACAGCAGATTCAACAAGAAAAACGCAGTAACAACCAAGCTTTAGATGCCCAGATTTTCAGAAAAATAAAAACAAGACAAAACCTGTTCTGGGTTTGTGTTCTAGTTTTTGAGCTTGTCTTTTGGCCTATATTTGAACACCAAAAAATTTGAGCTCGTTCTCATTTTTTAGTGCGCAGCTGATTTTTGAAATCAAGGATGGTCGTCGGCAAAGGGAAGCAGTGGTGGATGTCTTGGAGAGGAACTCGATGGAGGAGAAGAAGGTGACGGCCGATTGCTCTTTTCCGGCGAGTTTTGACGGGAATGAGGGGAAGAGGAAACGTCGCTGGTCACTTCTCCATAGACGGCGGCGACGCAGCAGCGGAAGAGAGAGAGAGATGTGAGATGGAGAGGGGTGTCTTTGGAGGAGATGAAGAGAGGAGGAACAACACTGTTTTCTGATTTTTTTTTCCAGGTGAGGGGATGCGTTTTTTTGTAGAAGATGAAGATGCAGGGGTGCACAACCTTTTGTTTCTCTATTTTCTGTCAGATCCTTTTTTGTGTATTTCTTTTTCCCATTTTTTCAGATACAAGTCCCCATTATATATAAATGTGTATTTGCTCTGTAACTTGTGTGAAGAAAGTGGGGAAGTGGGGATTGGGACGTGAGTGAGTGGGTCGAGGCATGAGTGAAGTGGGGAAGTTGTGTGTTATTATTATTTTTTATTTTTTAGTATTATATATGTATATATATATTTTTTTTTTCTTCTATTTAAACATAGGAGCAAATCTTATAGTCTAAGAATATGAATATTTTTAGTAGTTTTTAATTTTCTTAAATAAAACCTATTAAGAGTAAGATAATAATTTAAAATATTAAGATTAGACCTAAAAGAAATATTTACACCAAAATAGTATAGAATTTGGGTGTGGTAAAAAATTAGTTGTGCACAGCATGCCCCTCTTTGCTTGGAAACATGAAGAGTTTTCAGGCAAAGAAAATGAACACGGTGACTAATTTTTGACCTCACTATTATTTGAAAAGGAAAAGAAGATAAAAGAAAAATGTATGACCGAGCCTTGGTTTTAGGCAGCCTACATATCCCGAGTTATAAGGGAATCAGGTCACGTGTAGTTCAAGTGAAAGAAGAGTGATGGAGTATTCTTAGAGGGAGTGTCCACTGAGGTTCCATCGAGGTTCCGATCCGCGGTTCCTATTATTACATCAAAATGAAAAGAAAATTACATACTCTTGAAATCTAAGAGTAACAAAATTCCTATGTATATGCCATCTGGAGTCTTGTCTTGATTCTTGACTTGCTTCTCCCATTGACTTTTGATTGAAACTTGATCTCTCGATGCAACAGACTATGAAATATTCTTGCATGCTTGTTTCTTGATCAGATGATGGAAAGATAGATCTTGACCATATGTCTCCGCTTGCATTACGTCAAAGCTGGTTGCGGCTGGTATTGGGATCAAACGTTCCACTTTCTATGGAAAGAACTGAAATCTTATTTTTTGCACATCCAATCCGTGCTTTGCTGAAAAACAAGCCATGACAAAGAAACAACGCGGACAAAAATTTTCTGCCCCAGTTTGCACTAGGAAATCTTTGTGAGTTATTGGAAACACATTAAACTATCTTTGCTATTGCAGAATAGAGAATTGAAAAAGACATATTTTTTTTATATAAATAATATGGGATGTCGTACCCAGTGTTAACAAGAATGAAGGAAACCAGGGGATGTATTACCCTGTGTTGATGATAAGATGAGGCTCGTGGTTCCCTAGGATGCTACTAGTGAATGTCGTACCCTAGGTTGGAAGAAGAATGCAACCAGGGGATGTAGTACCCTTTGTTTGGAAATGAGATGAGGCTCGTAGCTCTCTAAGATGCTACTGGGGAATGTCGTACCCTATGTTTGCAACAAAATGACACTCGTGGCACTTTGAAATGCTACTAGGGAATGTCGTACCCTATGTTGGCAAAAATTAATGCAACCAGGGGATGTAGTACCCTGTGTTGGCAATAAAATGAGGCTCGTGGCACTCTGAGATGCTACTAGGTAACGTCGTACCCTATATTAGCAACGAGAAATACAACCAGGGGATGTAGTACCCTGTGTTGGAAATAAGATGAGGGTCGTGGCTCTCTGAGATGCTACTGGGGAATGTCGTACCCTATGTTTGCAACAAAATGACACTCGTGGCGCTTTGAAATTCTACTAGGGAATGTCGTACCCTATGTTGGCAAAAAGTAATGCAACCAGGGGATGTAGTACCCTGTGTTGGCAATAAAATGAGGCTCGTGGCACTCTGAGATGCTACTAGGGAATGTCGTACCCTATATTAGCAACGAGAAATACAACCAGGGGATGTAGTACCCTGTGTTGGAAATAAGATGAGGGTCGTGGCTCTCTGAGATGCTACTGGGGAATGTCGTACCCTATGTTGGCAATAAAATGCAACCAGGGGATGTAGTACCCTGTGTTTGCTATAAGATGAGGCTCGTGGCTCACTGAGATTCTACTAGGGAATGTCGTACCCTATGTACTCAAAAAGTAATGCGACCAGGGGATGTAGTATCCTGTGATTGGAAATGAAATGAGGCTCGTGGCTCTCTGAGATGCTACTAGGGAATGTCGTACCCTATGTACTCAAAAAGTAATGCGACCAGGGGATGTAGTATCCTGTGATTGGAAATGAAATGAGGCTCGTGGCTCTCTGAGATGCTACTAGGGAATGTCGTACCCTATGTAGGGAGAAAATGTGATGCCTCCAGGGGATGTAGTGCCCTGTGTTGGCAATAAGATGAGGCTTGTGGCACTATGAGATGCTACTAGGGAGTGTCGTACCCTATGTTTGCAATAAAATAAGGCTTGTGGCGCTCTAAAATTCTACTAGGGAATGTCGTACCCTATGTTGGCAATAAAATGAGGCTCGTGGCACTCTGAGATGCTACTAGGGAATGTCGCACCCTATGTTAGCGATGAGAAATGCAACCAGGGGATGAGTACTCTGTGTTGGCAATAAGGTGAGGCTCATGGCTCACTGAGATTCTACTAGGGAATGTCGTACTCTATGTTAGCAGTGAGAAATACAACCAGGGGATGTAGTACCCTGTGTTGGCAATAAGGTGAGGCTCGTGACACCCTAGATGCGACTAGGGAATATCGTACCCTATGTTGGCAATAAGAAATGCAACCAGGGGATGTAGTACCCTGAATTGACTCAGGTATTGATTCCCTATAATGGAACTAAAATTAACATGATTACATGTATATTGGAAGAAAATCAAAGATTTGAGAACTTCACTTGGTGGTGTTCGTCTTTTCACCAACTGTTTCCTAAAATTGTTCTATTCATGTACTGAACAAAGAAAGATTCGTTAGTTTTAAAATGGTGGTTAGTTTGTGGCCTTGATTTCTTGGGTGACTTGACCTTGAGTCCACTACACTTGATAGAAAAACTGACTCTGTCGATGGTCGTACAAATTGCCGGGAGATTCTGTCTTTACTTTCTAAAGACCTTCTTTCTCAACATTAACACCTGACTATTTTGCGCCTATCACCATGTGTGTTTGTGGTGCAAACAACCTTGCCCCCCAAATAACTTTTAACTGAGTAACTTTTATTGACCCTTGACACATTGTTCAGTCCTTCAAGCTTTTTGCTCACTAGGGAAAATCAAAGATGGGTTTACGCCTTTGCCCATGCATGTTCATGCCCAGAAAGTTTTGCTTCATATAACAGGGAAAATATAACCAATTTTTGCGGCCTTTTCTTTGCTTTGCTTTGATGATATTAGACTGAAAGGGACTCAAAAAGAATGGTACAAAAGAAAACAAGAAGGTAAACTAATAGGTATTACAACTTAATCAAGAAGTGTACCTTTCAAAGAAGAAAAATACAAATAAAAAGGACTTATCTGGAGGAATATGCTGACTTCAATGATCATGACATGCACTTTGGACTGGATGCCCGATCCGTCTAAATCGTCTAATTCTCAAAATCCATTGTAAACTTCACTTTGAAACTGAGTTCTTTGTTTTAACCATGCTTGTGCCGGGATATATGAAGGCCGAAATCGATCAACGATTCGCTTTGTGGGTTTTCACCAATTGACCTCTCTCATTTGTTTTTCTCTCAACTCATTATCGCCTTATAGTGCCCGTGAAGGTTTTCACCAATAAGACTCTCTCATTTTATTTTTCTCTCTTTATAATGGCCGAGGCATCACCGTAATATACCAACTTAGCATTCCCGATAGTTGATCAGAAGGTCTTAACAGGGAAAGGTAAAAAGAACTATTCAACTGAATTACAACTTTTTGAACCATTTTGACGGAAAACCGTCGAAAAAATAAAATAAAATCATGCCCCAGTTTCTTTGAATACTGG
>ML414269.1:35587-74084 GCA_005239525.1 Nicotiana knightiana | reverse complement strand
ATATATATATATATATATATATATATATATATATATATATATATATTTATTTATTTATTTATTTTAAAAGATTAAGTACATTGGTTACAAATGATGGGAAAACAAAGAAATAATATAAACAAGGCTTCAAAGGGCTAACTAGGGTTGACCAGTGTTTGGGTAGCGAGAATGATAGCCTTTCGTCATCCCAACCTGAGAATGCTAAATATAAAAATTCCCCAATAGAGTTATGTCATACATAGTATTTCTTGACCGCATCCACGTTGACGGATATATCAGTCACCTTGCTTTCTATATCTGCCAAGTGTATAACTCCTTTTGATAATACTTTCTTGACGAGGTAAGGACCTTGCCAATTCAGGACGAACTTTCCTTTAGCTTTTCCTGGTGCGGAAAGATACGTTTCAAAACAAGTAGTCCTACCTCAAATTGTCTTGGGCGCACTTTCTTGTTGTAAGCGTGTGCCATTCTTTGTTGGTATAAATGACCAAAACAAACTGCCGCCAAACGCTTTTCATCAATTAAACTCAACTATTCCAATTGGGACTTGACCCGATCAGTGTCTTCGATCCCTGCTTCAACAATGATTAGGAGAGAGGGAATCTCAACTTCTTGATTAATTATTTTGAGATTAGACAGCTTTTTAAGATCTGGGCGTGAATTCCGCATGCATGTCATGTTTTTAAAGCCAGCATTAACGAAACTGAAAAGGGTAAGAAATTAACAAAAAATAGGAAAAGGAAAAGATATAATTTTACTAAGAAAAATGAAACTTCGTTTCATTGAATTTGAAAGGGTAGAAGGGTTAACGTCAAAGCAAAGAAATTAAACTAAAATATCTGGATTACAACCCTTAAAATAATCCAAATACAGAAAAAGCAACAAAACAGACTACCAAGGCTCCTTCCTGATGGGAAGAGGAGTTGCTTCCCAGTTGTTGAGAAAGGTATGTGGACCAATAAGCTGAACACTTGCACAACTGGGGCCCTCACCAACTTGAACCATATTGATCTCATAGAACATCTCCTTGAGACCCATGCAAACTTTATCATTGTCATCCTATATGGATCCTTCCTCTTTCTGTTTTCGATTTCTGAAACTGCCTGACCCACTTTGAATTGCTTATGTGGTCGCCTTAAGGGATGCCTGACTCAAAATTTTGCCGGACTTCATGCCATTCTCAACTATTTCACCAATCTTAATCGCTTTAGCGAAAAGTTTACCAATGGCGGCCAACATGTAATGGAGGTAATCAGGATCCTGAGCTTTGAGAAAATAGTCAATCATTTCTGCATCTTTCATTGGTGGTTTGACCCTAGAGGCCTGCTCTCCCACTTGATTGCATATTCTCTAAAGCTTTCTGTTTATTTCTTCTTTATGTTGACAAGATAGGATCGGTATGGAAACTATATCAATTTGTACTAAAACTGTAGGATAAAATCTTGAGCCATATCGTTCCAAACGTGCCAGTGTGAGATGTCTTGATCTATGAACCACTCTGATACAATTCATGTCAAACTTTCCCCAAAATAAGCCATAAGTAATTCTTCTTTGCTTCCTACTCCCCTTAATCGGTTACAATACCTCTTCAAATGGGCAGCGGGATCACCATGCCCATCATACTTGTCAAACTTGGGGGTCTTGAAACCGTGTGGCAAGTAGACATGGGGGAACATGCATAGATCGTTAAACGAAACACTCTTATGGCCTCCCAAACCCTGTATGTTTCTCATGGTTTGTTCCAAGCTCTTCATTTTTCTGGTCATTTCCTCTTGTTCCATATTCTTGTCGGGCTTTTCGATCTCAACTGAGAACATGTTCTGAGGAGTATGCTTATATTAATATGGAACCTTGAAAGTCGGTTCTGGAGATTAATGTTGGGCATCATGAAAATTCAGTTGTGGATCATTATTAGACTTTTGAGCGAGAGCCGGTTGAGGAATAGTGAAAGTAGAGACAATGGGTACAGTAGGTGGGTTATTTCTGAGGGGTACAGTTGGAGGACGTGTAATGGAGGTACTGGGGATAGTGGGAAGGTTAATGCTCGGACTGAATTTAGGTTGGTACAATAGGTTACTTGTTAGGGAGATGGGAACTTGATTTGCAATTGACACATTATGAATNACCAGTTCTGTACCTTGTTCGACCAATTGTCCATGGACATCATCATTATCTGACTCATTCTCACTGTTGTTTGCCATTCTACTTTTTCTTTTTGATCTCGTGTTGTAAGGGTGAGTCGCCAGTTTAAACCACAAACCAACCACCTCAGTTTAACTTTATCTTCATAGATGACAAACAACAAACATGTTAGAGTTAGGCATTTTGCAAATATTAATCACACATTGTATGTCGTGCACCTAATGCCATTTTTATATCTAAAATGATCTTGGAAGGCTTAATGCTTCATCCTGGCTTATTGATTTATTTCCCTATGAATTTAACGCTTTTTTTTTCTTTCTTTTTTTTAAAAAAAAAAATTTCTCTCTTTTTTTTTTGCTTTTTTCCCCCCAGATAAATTATGACTATGAACGCATCCGATGAGGATTGCCTACGTATCATGACGCCGCATGAACCAGACCATTATGTTGTTCAGAAAAATCTGGAATAAAGTAAATAAACTAACTCCTATTCTTATACAATTCAGACCATGAATGCTCCTAACAAAGAAAATATGTCTTTGGATTTTTAAGTTTTTCTTTTGGAAGACTTCTAAAGAAGAAAGAATTTTTTTTTTTAATTTTGATTTTTTTTTGTTTTTGAGAATTTCCGAAAGAAAGACTTCTAAATAAGAATGCAAATATTTTTTGATTTTGAGAAGAAATTAAAAGAAAATATTTTTGAATTTTTGAAAAGTAGGGGTGGGACCCGATGAAGGTTGCCTACGTATCTCACATCCGGTGAGAATCAGACCCGCGTAGTTCAGTTTAAATAAATAATAAAAAGAAAAAACTCATTTTGAAAATTGTGATTTTACACATTAGAACCCTTCAAATTATTTTTTATTTTCTTTTTAAAAACGGGCACTTTATAAAAACTTGGGGGATATTTTCTCTTTCCCTCTCCTCTGTTCAATCAATCTATCCTAAAGCCGGTCAATATTTGAGTAAAGCCTACCAAATAATGTTACATGTAGCACAGAAAAATGAACATGTTGGTATAAAAAATTGTTACCTGTCCTAGACGGGCCCGACCCCTGTGCCGAGTCCCACTAAGTCCAATGCACGTGATGCAAATAAAAGGTAGCCTACTAGGGATATTCATTGCTTGTGGCTTGTTCCTTTAAGTTTTCAAATCCTAAAGGAGATGGTATCTAGACCTGGCTTACCCGGACGGACAACCCGAGCCGAGGAGCGCCAAGCGTCACCAGTAGTAGAACAACACTGGCTAGCTAACGACTCTCCCGCCTAAACATGTGTGACTAAATCCTTCACCCGAAGCTGGTAGGCTAACTGACTTTATCTCAAGACAGAAATTTTGTGATGCTGGTAGGCAAACACAACATAACTACCTATCAGAGGACTCAGAGGGATGCGGGAGAGGATACAATTTATATCACAGTTCAAATAAATATTAAAGAGGTAAATAAGCGACAAATAGCACATTAGGCTCCCAAACACAATAATATTCAAAACATGATAAAAGCCAAATAATAGTCAATATACAACGCTCGAATTCTTATTAATTGTCCCGAGCAGAGTCGCCAAAGCTGTCACACCTCCTTTTTCACCCCGGTAAGGGTAATAATGGATTTTTTCCACTTTAAGTGACATTATTCGATTTTTGGGATTTAATTTTATTCAGAGTCGCCACCCGAATTTTTTTACGGTGTCCCGGGACACCATTTATTTATTAGAAATCCCAAAACCAAGGAATTTTGACTATGATAAATTGTCTGCGAACCAGAAATTCGGGTAAGAAATTCTGTTAATCCGGGAGAAGGTGTTAGGCCCTCCCGAATTCCGTGGTTCCAGCACGGTCGCTTAATGATTTATACTTGGCCTAAATTGTTTAATTACTGCTTTTGTACCTATGTGCATTTTTATATCTTTACTGCTTTTATTATTCTTTTGTGTTCAAGGAGTTATTTTGAGACGGGTCACTTATACGTAAAACCCGTTGAGATTGAGATGTGTCAAAAACCATGTCACACGGACGTGTACATAATTCATGACACTTGATTTCTTTTAAGAAAATAGTCAATTCTTTAGTTGAATAAAATATTCAGATGAAAGTATCCTAATGATTAATAGCAGTTAAAGCACACATAATAGGTAATATATATTTTTTTAAAATTATATATATGAACTTGTTTGATTTTGAAGTCTTAAACAGGGATCCAAAGCATTACTGCCTTTCTAATGATTTTAATTATGTACCATCAACACCAACTTACCCCATTTAAGTTCATGAACTCTTGCGTGCATGAAAGGGAAAATAATAGAATTTTTTTTTGTTTTAATTGTAAAAAAATAAATAAATCGAAATCACGTCACGCGAACATGTATGCAATCACGATAATAATTTCAAAAATCCTCTCCTAAAAGCATCTCTACGATTGTTCATTTGAAATTGTACTTGTGTCACGCGAACGTGTACACATATTTTAAGAAAAGTATTTGGTTACTAGAAAAGTTATTTTTTTTTATCCAAAATTACGCGAACGTATACTTTGGATTTATTTCGAAGAGTAATTCCGCTTTCGTCCCATTAACATGTGACATGATTTAATTAAAATACGCAAATCAAGATGCTTATTTGAATTTTGTATTATACCAGGAAAGGTAAAAAAAAATATTAAAATACCTGTAAACAACTAAAATGGCAGAGAAAAACTATTTCACCAAAGACTAAATTTGCCTTGTTAAATACATTTAAATCCTTGCAATTTGAGAAAACAGTATAAAATAATTGAATGGTTCCCAATATTTCAAGACATTTAAAAATAAATAAATAAATAAATAAAATTATATGAATTGGGAAGGTGAAGAAACACACTACTCTTAGCTGTAAGAATGTAAATATACATGAGATGGATATAGGAATTATAAGTTGAATCACACAACTACATCGACATCAAATGCGAAAGAATAAAAACAAGGAACTATTTAAATTAATCAAGTGTTAGTTCATTTTTGCTAAATTTCTAAAGCAACATATCCTCAGTTTCAGTCATACTGATGATGTCTCCCTTTAGATATTAAATCTATTAGATTTCTTTTGAACAAAATTCATCCAAACATCAGTTAATTACATCCTTGAATTGAGATAAATACCTCAACAACTGCAATAACAAAAGAGAGAAAATCGGAGCCTAACAGCAGCATATTCAACAAGAAAAACGCAACAACAACCAAGCTTTAGATGCCCAGATTTTCAGAAAAATAAAAACAAGACAAAACAATTCCTCTGTTCTTGATTTGTGTTCTGGTTTTTGAGATTGTCTTTCGGCCTAGATCTGAACACCAAAAACTTTGAGCTCGTTCCCGTTTTTTGGTGCGCAGCTAATTTTTGAAATCAAGGCTGGTAGTCGGCAAAGGGAATTAGTGGTGGAGATCTTGGAGAGGAACTCGATGGAGGAGAAGAGGGTGACGGCCGATTGCTCTTTTCCGGCGAGTTTTGATGGGAATGAGGGGAAGAGGAAACGTCGCTAGTCACTTCTCCATAGACAGTGGCGACACAACACCAGAAGAGAGAGAGAGAGAGTGAGACGTGAGATGGAGAAGGGTGTCTTTGGAGGAGATGAAGAGAGGAGGAACAACCCTGTTTTTTGATTTTTTTTTCCAGGTGAGGGGATGCGGTTTTTTGGAGAAGATGAAGATGGAGGGGTGCGCAGCCTTTTGTTTCTCTATTTTCTGTCAGATCCTTTTTTGTGTATTTCTTTTCCCCCTCTTTTCAATACAAGTCCCCATTATATATAAATGTGTATTTGCTATGTAACTTATGTGAATAAAGTGGGGAAGTGGGGATTGGGACGTGAGTGAGTGGGGTGAGGCATGAGTGAAGTGGGGAAGTTGGGTGTTATTATTTTTTTTACTTTTTATATATATATATATATACTAACCAACTTACTTTTGACTTAAAAAGTAACTATATAAATAAGAAAACTCACTATTTACACTAAAGTTTAAATTATACTAAAGAAAAAATACTACTATAACTTGCACTTAAATTAGAAGATACCAAGTTATTATATATATATTTTCTTCTGTTTAAACATAGGAACAAATCTTATATTCTAAGAATATGAATATTTTTTGTAGTTTTTAATTTTCTTAAATAAAACCTATTAAGAGTAAGATAAAAATTTAAAATATTAAGATTAGACCTAAAAGAAATATTTACACCAAAATAGTATAGAATTTGGGTGTGGTAAAAAATTAGTTGTTCACAGATACGGTAAGTACGTCTACAAGAATGAATGAAAGAAAATGCATTCTACCTTTAAAGAATTATGCACGATCTCATTAGCCCATGTAAGGGAACTGTGGCTATCCAACTTAGCTCTCTCTATCGGACCTATAAACAGTTTCAACCACACATCCGGCTGGCCAGACTTTTTAAAGAGGCTACCCTCTGCTGGAACTTCTATCATCACCTGCCTCATCTCCCTGCAGGAAAACCTTATTTCTGTAACAGAAGGCACGGAAGCAGGAACAGATGCAGGAGCCACGGGCAAGGAAGTCTGAGGAGTCGAAAAAGCCACGGGAGAGGGAGCAACAACAGGAGCAGGAATAGCCACAGGAGCAGGAGAAATAACTGGAACAGTTGAGGGGCGCTCTTTAAGAGAAGGAGAGAAATCAACCAGGGGAGCTTCATCAGCAACAGGACCAAAGCCTTCACGGAATAAAAAATCAACAGATTCACGCGCGGGAGAAGCATTGTCAGGGGCAAAAAATTCAACTTCAGGCACGGAAGGATCAATGACAGGTGTAGACTCGTCGTCTGAGACCACCTTCCTTCTGCATGACCTATGGATTAAAGAGCCCTCCTCTTCCTCCTCATCTTCCGAGGTCCTTAACCCACCTACTTTTCTCTTTGAAGAAGAAGAGCCTGAAATGATCTCCTGGGCCTGAGCCAGGGATAACTTGGGAACAGACGCGGATACTCCACGAGCGGGAAACCCTGTCAAAAGAAAAGGATTAAATGATGCTCAAAGGAAGGAAGAAGTATAAACAAAAACTTCACTTACCATGAGTCTTAACTCTCCAACCAAACCTCCCGGAGAGGTACTTCCATGAACGTTCTTCCAACGGAGCAGTTAACAAAAGCTTTTCTACCCAATCTCTAAAACTGGAGACATTCTCGACGGTTCCCATGATTGCTGCAAAGAGAAAAAAAAACTACGGTATTGATAAAATATCTAAAGCAAAAAGTAAGGAATGTGAGCAAAAATGTACTCACGTGCAAGATTCCACTTCTCAGGGAAGGGAAGATTCTCTTCACCTACTAAACCAACAGTAGGAACAAAAACATACCGAAGAAACCAACCTCGATCCTTATCATCGCTAGGAGTCACTAACACCCTTTTACTCCTAGCAGCCAGGGTAAAAATTCCCTGACGGAACAACATTGGAGAATAGAGGTGAATAATATGATGAAAGGTAAAGGGGACCGACTTGTCTCAAGAAAATTTTGAAAAATCGACAGAACTCGATGATAACTAGGTCGATGGGAGGCTTGAACCCTAATGTAAAGGGATAGGTACAAACAAAAGAATACCCCGTCTTGTAAGACGTTATTCTTTGATTACTATTTGGAACGACTATAGGAAAATTGGAACTTTAATAACAGTCCCTGCGTCCAAGAGGAATTAAACCTTCAGTGATCTGGGTAGGGTACTTGTCAGCACTATCAAGAGACGACAATAAAGAAAGCTGATCTTTAAGGGCCTGACTATCCCTAGCAAAGGTGAACTCCACAGGTACTATTTCATCGACCCTCGGTTCGCGCAAAGGCTCGTGATGTTCTCTACCTTTGGATGAAGATCTAGAAGCCCTAGACCTCGGAGAAGTTAAAGACCTAGAAGAAGGAGGGGAAGTAACTTGAGAAGAGGAAGAACCCCTTTAAGGAGTAGAACCTAAACTCCTCAACCTGCCGCCTCTCCTACTCCGCGCTGGAGCATAAAAGGAAGTCAAATCATCTACGTTTATGACTCTCTTAGATTGGTTTGAAGAAGACATATTTACAAAGATAAGGAAAAAGTTCTTTACAAATAAATTTTGAAAGTTAGAAGTTTTTCGGGAAAGTAAACAAAAGGGGTATTTATACTCGAAGACAACCGTCAAAAATGGGAAAAAACAATGATGTGAAAGCCATAATTGAAGATGTCACTTCGTGACTGATGTAGCCGCAAAAAGCCCTAAAAAGGCGATGAACAATTGCAGAACCAATCCGGAAATGCCACGTGGCATAAGCATTAAATGGAAGTGACAAGCGACGCCTACGTTTAGAGAAAGATGCAATGTTTCGAGTGAAGCGGCGGCAAAATATTCCCGCCATAAATGAGTATCCACTTACCAAATATTAATTGATAAATAAATGGTAAGTGGGGGACTATCTGTATTGGTAAAAAAGAGCTTCACACGTGTAATAATTCTTGATGACTCAGCAATCTATGTGAAGCAATGAAAACATGACAGCTGGACAAGACTCTATGAAGAGATACGAGGCAAAGAGGCACGACAAATCACACCCACGGGGTAATTAGCTACGGAAGGCTCGACCTGATTGAGAAGATGAAGAGACACCGTCAAAATGTATCAGGGCAGAACAAAGGGCAGATTCAAAGATCTTCAATTAATGATCCACACGTTACAAAACCTTCACGCAACAGTTATGGTTACTCATTGTAACGTTACATTAATTCCATAATTAGTCATTAATGCTCAATCACTGAAAAAGGTAGACGTTATATTAGGAAATTCCCTATATAAGGGAGTAAAATATAACCTGTAAGAGACATTCGAACTACTATTGAAATACACTTTACTTTTCGTGCATCTCATTGTTTTTCATATATTTAGTTATTTACAATTATCAGTCTTACCTTGGTTATCAGAAACCCGTGTTCATCCTAAAAATAGCTTTGGTCAAAGGATCTAATTCTTTGGTTAAACACCCCTCTCAATGCTCTCTTCTAGAACCTAATGGTTCTCACCGGCCGTCGACTTGCTGGTGACCATGATGGACTCTCCACCACCCCCAGCCTCATGGCTCTCCTTCCTATGTCGGGTATTGCTGCCTTGAGGTCCTCAAAGGAACCAGAAGGCCATTCACTCACCTCCCATGGTTTTTCAGGTCATTCTCAGGCCGTTCATGGCTGTCCGAGTAAGATTCTACCATCTCCGGCTAGAACCTGGGGTATCTGGGCCGTTTCTCTTTCTCTTAGGGTTATCTCTATGAAACACTAACTATTGGCTCTTGATTTCTTAGATCTGTAATAGATCTGGGTGTATTCCGAGCTATTCTGTTGTTTTCCTTAAAGATTTTTCGATTTCTCCTAGAATGACTCTTCATCTTCAAACTAGGGTTCTTAAACCCCTTTTCAAAATGATTTTCTTTCTGATTTTTAGTATTATCCTTTGATTTTCATTAAGTTTAAGCGTTTATTTGAGATTTCCCCCTTTGTCTCACCTATTTTTGTTAAAACTCTAAGTTCATGGTTTTAATCCTAGATCCTAAGTATGTCTTTGGTAATATGTTTGTTCAACCTGCATATGTGTTCGTTTCTCATGAACATCCCGTGATTCTGTGATTTTTTTCCTATGTTTGCTTGTTAGGGTTTCTGATTTCGATTGTTCTTGCCTATATCATGATTATTCTGTTAATTTAGACTATGCTCTATATGAATCCCCAATTTTTATATGATTTTACCCTACTCGGCTTCTTAGGGTTTCTGATTTCGATTGTTCTTGCCTATATCATGATTATTCTGTTAATTTAGACTATGCTCTATATGAATCCCCAATTTTTATATGATTTTACCCTACTCGGCTTCTTAGGGTTTCTGATTTTTGCTCATTATGAGTTTTATTCCATTTGTTCTCATAAAATTTCTCCTAAATCAGTACTACTTTCTATTTGTGAGTCCCTGAATCTTTGCGATTGAGTCTTCACTGATCTCTCATCATACTCTCTACTGATTTTAACTTTGTGAAATATTTTCTGACCTTATTCTATGGTCAGTTATGTTGTTAACTGATTTTAAGCATTGTCCTTAATTAAAGCATGATGTACCTAGTCTATATTACATGTGATATACTTGTATTATACTTATGATGTTTCCTTATTTGTTATACTCAGCCTCATACGATTTTCTTTTTATTTTATCACCTGTCTATTACCGTTTGAATTGGACTCCTTAATTAAAGTAAGTCCTTGTACTGATTTGATTCTAATTGGTACATACTTCTATAATCACTGCTAAACTTTGATTTTTACCTTATTTTGCTACATTTTTTTAAAACTATAAGTACCCTGTTCTTTCATTAGTACACACACGAACAAATTGTTCAAAAACTCTCCCTTACACAAAAAACTCTCTTCTACTCCCTCTCTTCTCTGGTTACTTGCTCCTATTCTAAGTCAGCCGGCTGTCAGCCAAGGCTGACTACTGTACTCTTTGGTTCTTCATTCTGTGTTTGCTCTGTTCTATACTGGTATGTCCTAATTTCAGTTTAAGTCCCAAAAATAATATGTTTCTTTTGCTACTTCAATTCATCCTATTTCTAGTATGTTTTTACTTATGGTTTTGCTGTGAAGTTTGTACTTAAACTGATTGCCTTATTGTTCACTTAGAATGTCATGTACCCCCTCCCTTATACTCATCATGTTTATGAAATGTTACCCCCCTTCTAGTATATCTCAATATGATTCTACTTTATTTATGTTTCTCTGATTGCTTGCATGAACTTTTGTGGCAAAACAATTTGTACTTTATGTTACTTAGTTCTGTGTAGTTTTGAATAGTTCCGAAATACATGCTGTACCTTAATCCATTGAGCCCTTTGGGACTTCTCAGATTCGGTATCTATGTGTACCTCTGCCTACTATGTGCTTACCTTTATATGCTCTATGCTTGTCCCCAATTCCCATTACCCCTGTTTGTGGTTGCTGAACTTGTCTTGGTTCTTTGTTATATGTGTGATGTTGAACCTGTTTTGATCATGAGGTTGGTATGTTGTTTGTTTTGATTGCTCTATTTTTTTTTCAAACTGTTTCATTGAATAAACTCCTCTGTTGTCTTTTACAAAATCATTTCAAACAAGTCCCTTTTCAAAACTGTTTTTCCTACTCAATCTTTTCAAAACTATGTCAAGCACTCTCACTCTACTCTTAAGCATCTAAATTTTTCCCCTCTAATGTGTGACTGCTTAGGGATCCCAATGGGACCCCTCTGAACTCTGATACATTAGAGCTGGCCCTTTCACACTGCACTTACTCAACCATGGTTATGAAATCTGGGTGTGAGCACTGCCCAGGATCCCTTGAGGTCCTTAGGGAACTCTGACACACCCGGATTATGTGAAAGGCCGTGAGACCATTTTGGCATCTGAGATTCTGAAATCTGGGCCTATTTGTAGGCTCCCTATAGTATAACTTCTTATTTTTCCTTATCTACTTATGTAATTCATTCATTACTGGTTTGTAATAATTTATTGTAAACGAATATTGGGGATGGATAGTGAAAAAGGGGGAAGGATAACTATACATATTATAGATATCAAAGGGTAGAAATCCTGCTTTTAGGTTTACATTTACTACATGCGCAATAGAAATCACGTTTAGAACCAATATGTGCAAAGCATGTCATGCATTAGATACCATGCCCCCTAGGTTTTATGAATACTTTTTTCAGCATCTTATTTTGGCACTATTGTTTATCACTTAGGAATCCTGTTCTAGGATAAACAACATTAATATAAACTGCTACTCATGCAAATCATGTCTAATAAAGCTGTAACTTTCTATGCACTTAGAGATCCTGCTTTAGGAGATTCCACTATCATGTTGTGCATTTAGAAATCCTGCTCTAGGAATCCTGCATATAAATCATTCTGTACCTTATATGTGCACATTAGAAACCATGTTTTAGGGTCCTGATCGTACTCGCTCTATTAACACCTAGTTTAACTACTGATGCATGAAAATGGCATAAAACAGTCTCATCCTGTTCAAGTAAAATGGGTAATAACTCTGTATTTTGCAACACCTAGAACAAAATGTTATTACAATTTTCTTCAATAACTCTGGTAATAATTCAGCATCATCCCACGCCTAGGAAAGCCTTAGGTAATCAAAATTTTATAACACTGGAAACTGTTTTTGTGTTTACTGCTTAACAGGCTTAAAATCAGTAGGCAAACTGACTAGGAACCTGTTTCTAAGTTTATAAAATAAACTGCATATGTTTTGTGTTTTGAAATTCACCTAGACATCATGTCTTAGGATCCTGTTTAATAATAATACCCTTATTTGTGTTTGATTCATGATGTTTACATGCACTATATGTGGAGGTAAACCTGAGCCTCTTATTTGCTCTTTCCTGTTTTATTTGCTGAAGTTCTATGTATTATTGCTTGTCGCCTTAGTATTTTCTCCTTTAAACCTAAGGGTATGTCTAGAACTGCCCAAAGGTAGAGGTCGTAAATTCCTCCAGGGCCATTAAGAAGGGGACGGGTAACAGCACGCATAGAGGTCGCTAAATAACACTCGCTTTAATGATCGCCAAGGGGGGGGGGGAGTGTAGATATGGATATTATGACCAGTGCGCTAATGCCACGTGTAGCCCCTCTTTGAGGAGTGATTACCATGCATTGTACTGATGTGATCCTATAGGATAAATAACCTAGGACTTCCTCCTTATCCTTTACATATGTGTTTAGACTATGAATCTTTCAAAAATCTTATATGCATACTTAGGTTTTAATCTTTTCAAATGTGTTTTCACATGTGTGCTTAGACTGTGAACTCTTTCAAAAACCCTTACTTGTTTAAACTTTAGTTGTTTATTTTCTACTTGCCTAAATTCACAAGGTTGTTTGGCCGGGAACCACAATAGTGGACTCTGAGGGGTGCCTAACACCTTCCCCTTGGAGTAATTTCAAGCCCTTACCCTATCTCTAGTTATCCAAATCTGTGTTTGTAAATGACCCTTAGTAGGTGCCCTAACGCACCTTAATTTGTTAGGTGACGACTCTTCAATTCCTTGTATACCCCTTTCTCAAAAGGAAATGAGTTGTCCCAATAATGTCAAAAACCCTAACCAATCCGAAAGGAAAGGTTAAAAAAAGAGGGGAGCGACAACATGGCGACTCCGCTGGGGATTTAGGCTTTTACCATTTCAAACCACTTTGTGAATTCGTACCTTTACTTTGTTGATATTTGCACCCTTTCCCTTTCCCCCCTTTATGTGCAATTAGTTGTTTAAGTCATGTATTTATTCTTTTCAAAATCAAAACGGACATGTTTCTTTGTTTTCCTTTGTAACCGCTTTAAATTATAACTGTTGTATTTAACGCTTTCACAACGTGCAAATACATGACTACATGTCTTTACTGCTTACTTATTGTTGCATAATCATGCTCAACATCATACTCCACTCGTGCCAATACAAATCCTATATCAACGCTTGATGAGTGGTTGTGATCTTCCTATTTTATCACCCCCTAAATTCGGAAAGGCTTATTTGCGTTAAAACTAGTCGATAACGGTGCAGTCGACAGTTCCGTGCCTTCCCCCTTGAGTTGTCTGCTCAAGGGTACCAGTCTAAAACCCCATAGAAACCTTACTCTGTTATACTGTGCATGCATCATGGTCAAACCTAGTCGGGTTAATGTGTCATCCGCACAAAAACCCTTTAAGACAACCTTATCCAAAAGTCCCCCGGGTTTTCATAATCCCAACGGACGCAATCACGTTATGTGCATTTATTTGGAGAACTAAATGCATGTATGCTAATCACAAGTGTATAAATAGTTGATTATGGAGGGGGTAAGGGCCTAACCATTTTGTGTTGCAGAAATATGAGGCACGAAGTCTCTAGATTCGACATGGTCAGCAATATCCACCCGAAACTCCTGAACTGGTGGGAGGATCTTCACTCCAGCGATATGAAACATGTCCAGAAATATTTGGGCAATGTACCGTCTCTCATAGACATTCAACCCAACAACAAGTTTATCAAGGCTGCCACCTTATTTTGGGATAGCGAAAGAGCCGTCTTCCACTTTGGGAACATTGAGATGACACCACTGTCGCCCCCCCTTCTTTCCTCGCGGAGATCGGGGTTCATGACATCTGGTTGAGACAACTCATTCCTTTTGGGAAAGGGGTTTGCATTTTTTTTTGAAGAGTCGCCACCTAATGATTTTGAGGTGCGTTAGGGCACCTAAGGGGTTTATCTATAACTAGGTTGTTAACCAGAGACAGTGTAAGGGCTTGAAATTATCATAAGGGGAAGGTGTTAGGCACCCCTCAGGATCCACAAGTGTGGTTCCCGGCCAAACAAATTTTGTGAATTTATACAATTTTGGCAAACAAACAAATAAGGGCTCAAATAAGAGGGGATTTAAGTCTAAGCATGCAGATCTTTGAGAAAAACAGTTAATAAAGAACTAGCTTTTAAAAAGAATTATAATCTAAGCATATTCATAAATATTCAAGGGATTTCCTAGGTTTGTTTATAATATGGATCACATAAATGCAATACCCAGTATGACACTCCTCAAAGAGGGGTTACACGTGGTATTAGCGCACCGGTCATCATATCCATATTCTACCCTTTCCCATCCCATGGAGGTAATTAAGCGCGTATTGGTCACGAACTCTATTGCATGCTGTTACCCGTCCCTTCCTATTAGTCCCGGAGGAAATTAGGACTCCTATCCTAAAGGGAGGTTCTAGGAAGACCCTCAGGTTTTAAAGGTAAAAATTCTAGGGCGACAAATAACAAAATAGGTAGGACTGCACATAAGGGAAGAGCATGAAAAGAAATTAAGGGGCTCAAGTATACCTCCACATATATTGCACATACACATCATGCCTCATACACAAATTTGGGTCCAAATTCAGTTCCTAAACATGATGTTTAAGTGACAATAGCAGAATCCATTTACATAACTCAGGGAGGAAGTCCTAGTCAGGCTTGCCTACTGATTTTAGCATGCTGGTAGTTAAACATGGTCACAAAGACAAATCTGGTTCTATTTCTTGCAACTGATTTCCTAAGGTTTGCCTAGGTGTAAAATAGCATGCAGCAGTTGTATAGCTTTGTAAAGATTTTAGATTACTAACCCCAGTAGCATGTGATTCTAAGTGTTTACCAAAGACTGATTTCCAACTTATTAGAACAGGGACTGTTTTAAACATGTATATTTAAACTAGGTGTGATTTGAGTAAGTATGACCCTAAGACATGATTTCTAATGCAGCCTGTTAACTAAAACATGATTTTCTAAACGAATACAAGGTCATAACACTATGCACAACTTAAGCAATAGCACATGTGACAGATTTTAAACGTTGTTTACCTAGAACAGGATCTCTACGTGTATAGCATGGTAAAACATAATTGCAGATTTGTTAACACATTATTCTAAGGCATGCTTTTTAGATTACATTTCAGAATCACACAGAATCACATGGTAGCAGTTTTAGTTGTTATTATTGATCCTATGAAAAGGATTTCTAAGTGAAGGCAATGGGTGATGATATGTTGAGAGAAAAAATAGATATATGAACCTAAATGTCATGACAATACTAAAATAAGATGCTGAAACAGTGTTCATGAATCCTAAAGAGCATGGTTTCTAATGCACAATATGCTTTGCACATGTTAGTCCTAGACATGATTTCTATTGCACACGTAGGGAATGTAAACCTAATAGCATGGTTTCTACCCTTTAACATTTATGGCATGCATAACTACCCCTTTCCCTTTTTCACTATCCATCCCCAACAGTTGTTTACAAATAATTATTACAGACCCTTTGCATAAATTACATAGATGAATAAGGAAAATAAGAAGTTACACTATAGGGACCCTACCAATAGGCCCAAGATCTCCAGAGTTTCTCAGTGCCATCATTGTTTCACAGTCTTTCATATAATCCAGGTGTGTCAGAGTTCCCTAAGGACCTCAAGGGATCCCGGGCAGTGCTCACACCCAGATTTTCATAGCCAAAAGAGAGTAAGTGCAGTGTGGAAAGGCCAGCTCTTGTGTGTCAAAGTTCAGAGGGAGCTCAAGGGTCCCTAAGAAATGCTCACACAAAAGGGGCAGAGCCTAATATCTAAGAGTATAGTGATAGTGTTTGATGTAGTTTGAAAAAGTTTAAGTAAGAAAGAAATAGTACTGGATTGATCCAATAAATAAAGAAGTTTTATGAAAGTAGGAACTGATCAGTAGTAAAACGACCTTTGAAAAAACAGTGTGATTTGTGAGAAGTCAGCAAACAATTTGAACAGGTTCAACATCATCCCAACACAAATTTCACTCAGGGATTGTGGGTATGGGGACATATAGAACACACATGGTGAAACAGATAACGTCAGAAGCACAGAAGCTTAACAGTTTATAAGATTAAGGAATTAGTCATACAACTAACAGTACAGTCATAAGGCATGGATTTCAGAACAGGCAGGTGAGAACATAGTTATACAGAATCGGAATCACTTAGAGATCTTAGACAATTTAGCAAGCAGATTAGACTAGAACCTCAATACACTAATTAGGCAAGCAATTAAACATGGGACAGAATCAGGTTGAGGCATACTGGAGAGAGCAGCAGGCAGATCCTTAGTCATGCTAGTCATAAGTTAAACAGGGTAGTCCAGGCATGCCAGGTGAAACAATAAGTTAAGCGTACCAATTATGCATTAAACAACCAAATAGTAGGCAGGAACAAGACTGGAAATCATTGAATTGAAGCAATAGCAGAACACATAGAGTTTTGGGATTTGAAATTGAATCAGGACATACCAGTTAAGGAGAGAAAAATACAGAATAAAGGGTTGCTGTGGTGCAATAACTAGCCTTGGCTTCCAGCCGGCTAGTTCAATGAGAATAGCAAGTAACAAGAAAGAGCAAAAAAAGCTTTTAAGTGTAATAGAGATATTGAACTAGTGTTCGTGTCCTAGAAGTGAGAATAGAGGAGAGTATATATAATAGTTGAGAGCAGAGTAAAGAAAAGTAAAGAAAATCAATCATCAACAATTACGGAAGTCACAGAGTCAGCAAGTCAAGAAAAATCAGCAAGTCTTCCCTTAATTAAGGGAGTAATTAACCAGTTAACGGTAAAGAGTAGGGCAGATAATTGAGGGAAGAATCAAATAACTTAAGCACGGGATAGGTGATTAGGGGCAGATACATAAGATTCTAATTAAGGAAATAATTAGTAAGAATCAGAAAGTACCACAATTAGTTATAAATAAGGCAAGAAGTAATTTAAAGGTTGTAAAATAGGGAAAAAATAATCGAAAATCAGCACACAAGTATCACCATAACAGGTCAGTGAATAAAGAACTCATAATAATACTGATTTTAAGTAAAATAGTATAGGTTTTCCATGAATAACAGATAGGTCGAGTATAAACAGAAGAATCGAATATGAAACCCTAATAAAGGCATACTAGGGTAAAATCACAAGACTTTAATTAAACAAAGAATAAATCACGAAAATTAAACACATAGCAAAATCATGTAGTAAATAATCAGGGACGACTTCAGAATCCAAACAAAGTACCAAAAATTGGGGATTTTCAGCATAACTATTTAGGGTTAAAAAAAGCTTAACAAAAACAGTTGAAAGCACATAAGAATAGGATTAAACACCTAAAATCAGAAAACGTTTGAAGAAAAAGGTTTTCAAGAAACCCTAGCTTTTAGGAAAATGAAACATCGCTCAAGAATTAGAAGTTTTCATAAAAAAACCATGAAATAGGTTTAGCTCGTCTCAGATCTGTAAAGATCTGAGAAGTTTAAGAGACAAAATTAGGGTTTCGAGGAAATACCCCAAAAATGAGAGTACCGGCTTAGAAACCATAGGTTTAGCCGAAAAATAAGGAGATCTTACTGGAATCGAGCCATGGCGGCCTGAGATAAGTAAGAACAGGCCAAAGGTGTGAGATGACGGACCCTGGTCCCTTGAGGGACTTAAAGACAGCAATACCGGCGCAAGGGAGGAGAGTCATGAAGGTAGGGGTGTGGTGAGACCACCATAAAGGCCGGCAAGGCAACGGCCGGTGAGAACCATGGCGGTTCTAGCAGAGAGAATTTGAGAGAGAAGAGAGAAGAGAAAGGCGGAGAGAATCAGAGAGAATGAGAGGAGTGAATGAGGGGAAGGGGTAGTCGTTAGGTCTAATTAAGGTAAGGATTAATCTGGTCCGTTGATAAAAAATGATCAACGATCTAGATTAAAAAGGGAATTGGGTCGGGTAGGCTTAGAGGTTGGGCCTGGGTATTGGGCTAAGTTAATTGGGTTAGGGGCCATGTTTAATTAGGCTAGAAGTTAAATAAAGATGGGTGTTAGTTAAAATACCCAACTAATAGATAAATAATTAATAAAAGAAGATGGCTAATAATTATATAAAATGAAATTAATGCTAAATAAGTGAAATTAAGGTAATTAGCTAATATAAAAAATACAAAATGACTAGTTATTAAATTAAAATGGTATAAAATGTACCTTTAGGCTATAACTACAAAATTGTTGTAATTATAGCTAAATGATGCCAAATTGGCTAATTTGTGAAATAATTAAATCCTAATAGGATTAAAATGATATAGTGAGCTAGGAAATATTTTGAAATTATTTATAATATGATTTATGAATAATTATTGAATATAAAGTACTGAATAAATTGGAAAAGAAATTAATAAAAAGTATGGAAAAATATGGAAAAATATCAGTTACTATAAAAAGTGATTTTGAAGATATATGTGCAAATTTTAAATAATTTGAGGAAAAATTGGGTATCAACAACCACTGCTAGAAGAGATACGAGGACTGGCTGGGTTAGTCTGGGAACTCCTAGGTTATTAGTGCCTAAGAACTGCACAAGCAAGGGCTTTTTAAAAATGATGGGTCTGAAGAAGAACGCTGAATTAGAATGCTTGAAGCAATCATATGTACCTTTTAAGTACTTATATGAAAGGTACGGTCACAATAAATCGTACCGTACTCACCATGACGAATTAGCCATTACATCTCTGGGACATATTCACCGTTGGGTATTTGTCTTTATTGTTTGCTTTTTGGGGTTGATCGTGTTTCCAACGAAGAAAGAAAGGACTCACACTAGGTTATCTATGGTAACCAAGACTCTGATGGAGGGAATTGACGGGCAAGCTTTCAACATCGTCCCTATGATCATCTCTGACATTTATCGAGCCCTAGAGCATTGTCAAAGAGGAGCAAAGCATTTTGAAAGCTGCAACCTGTTACTACAACTGTGGCTCTTAGGATATTTCCAAAAGGGCCAATACCACCAAGAATTTTCACGAAGGTCCTGGAATGATCACATTGCTTTCCATCACCCTAAGAGAATGACGTATATTCGCGACAGGTTTGCTCAGCTAGAGACTGCCAAGGAATGGGTAAAGTTCTTTGATAATCCGACTGAAGAGCATGTACATTGGATGTTCGAGTGGTTTCCAACGGACGAATTCGTCGTCAAGTCCAGGGATGCGCCACACTTGGTGCTAATAGGGTTGAGAGGAATATATCCTTACGTCCCTCTCCGGGTTATGAGACAAGCAAGCAGAAAGCAAATTGTACCAAGGGTCGACAAGATGAGCCATTTCCGAGCTGACTTCCAGGATGATGATATACCGTACAAGTGCCAAGCCCAACACATGTGGCACTGCAAGATCATCTTGGAAAAGGATACTATTGAACCAGACAGGTACCATGCTAGGTGCGCACCTCTTTATCCGTCATGGTTGGAAGACAACCTGCATGGGACGGTGAGGCTAGGAATCAGCCGAGGTCACAAGATCATAGACGAAAGTGCTGAGACTCAGGTCAAGTACAATCGGCTGCACAAAGGGATCCATGAATCCGAAAATGAGCATCGGGAGATACATGAAGCAAACAAAAGGTTGATCGAGGAATGGAGGGACATGGCCGTCCGTTCCAACAAGAAGCTAGAATACTTGGAGTGGGGCATAGTGGAGCTGGAAGGTAAGATCATCAAGAGGGTCGAAGACTGTTAGAAAGCTGAGGGAAACGAAGGAGGACACCTAGCCAGGGCATACCTGCTGCTGGGACTGCGTGAGGTAGGGAATCTGTTAGATGGGATCAAGGATGCCGAATCTGGGGAAGGTCCATCTGGAACCAAGTAGGATAGGATTTCCTTTTTCGCTTTATCAATGTAATAAGGCCCATGGCCATTTGTGACTTTATTTCCCGCTTATTATTTTAGTGTCGTTTTGGATTCGTCTATTCTTACATAAATGAAATGAGGAATTTTGGTATTTATGTTCTCCAAATCAATTTGTTGCTAGGCCTACCTAGGGCACAATGAGGTTCCCAAATTAGGACACGCTTTATATTCCCGCACTATGTGTTTAAATATTGCAATACTTTTTCATAATCCTCACTGACTTGGCTGCCTTTTGTTTTTGTTTTTGTTTTATTTCCTTTTTATTATTCCCCTCCTCAAAGGTTGGTTCGTGCATTCTGGCATCATCATCATATTATACATGATCCAGGGTCCCTCCGCCTTCTCCTCCTCCTAGCCCACCTAAAGGAAAAAGCAAAGGCAAATGCAAAATAGAAGATTCAAGCAACATCAGGAAAGAAAACACAATGCTGATTGAATGAAGAGAGGATCATGACAATCAAGGTACTCAGGTTCATAATGAAGCTATGACACAACTCGAGCAAAGGTTGTTGAAACTCCAATGGGAGCTTGAGCATGTCCGGAATTTGGAGAATTTATCTTTCTCACTCAGTGTCCCAAATGTCACTCAGAATCTTATACCTCCGCAAAATACCCCAAACAAGCAAAATCCTCGCACAACTCATCATCGTACAACTCCACCAAAAAATCAAACTATTCCGCCAAAACACCAACACAACACTTGCCACGCTCCGAGAAATACCCTGTTGATTATCCTTGAACCACAAAACTCCACCAGTGACCCCCTCTATGCCCAAACACCAGGTCATCAGAAAAACCCCATATATGTGGAGACTCTGCCACACTCCACCCAACCCATTTCATACACACATGAATCCAGTGATAAGGATATGCTCATTAGGAATTTGGCCGAGGAACTCAAGAAGATTACTAGCCGAGTTTAAGGTGTTGAAGGTAGTAGGGGAGTTGAAGGGTTGAACTATGAAGATCTCTTCATACAACCCAATGTTGAACTACCGGAGGGTTACAAACCTCCTAAGTTCGAAATGTTCGACGGTACAGGCGATCCTAGGGTCCATTTGATGACCTACTGTGATAAATTGGTCGGATAGGAAGAGATGAAAAGATTTGCATGAAGCTGTTTATGAGGAGCCTCACATGGGATGCTCTGTCTTGGTACATCATCCAAGACCCCAAGAAGTGGTCCAACTGGGTGAACATGGCGTCAGACTTCATGGACTGGTTCAGGTTCAATACATAGAATGCGCCAGATGTGTTCTATATTCAGAATATTAAGCAGAAGCTCACAGAAACTTTTCGCGAGTATGCTAATCGCTGGAGATCTGAAGCAGCTAAGGTTAGGCCTGCCCTAGACGAAGAACAGATGAACAAATTCTTCGTCCGAGCACAAGAACCACAGTATTATGAGCGGCTGATGGTGATTGAGAACCATAAATTTTCTGACATTATCAAGTGGGTGAGAGAATTGAGGAAGGGATCAAAAGCGGAATGGTTACCAATTTTTAAAGCGTTGCAGGCTACAAACAGGGCCCTGCAATCGGGCGGTGTGTCCAAGAAAAGAGATGTGGGAGCCGTAATGGTTGCACAAGGGACTAAATCCCCACTGAAATATCAAACCTACCAAACACCCCTGCTCACATATCAGCCAGCACCTTCGCCAACATACCAAGCACCCTCGCCTACCTATCAGTCAATACCTCCACCAACATATCAACCATATGTTGATACCCAATTTTTCCTCAAATTATTTTTTATTTGCATATATATACCTTCAAAATCAGGTTTTTATAACAATTGGTATTTTTCTATAATTTTTCCATATTTTTATTAATTTATACAGTATTTTTATTTTCTAGTAATTAATTATAAATTTCATTACAAGTAATTTCTAAAAAATTTCTTGACTTAATATATTATTTTTGGTCCTATTAAGATAAAAATTATTTCACAATTAGCCAAATTGACACACTTTGGCTATAATTGCAATAACTTTGCAATTATAGCCTAATCATATGTTTTATGCTATTTTTTACCCAATAATTAGTCATTTTATATTTTAAATACTAATTAATCATTTTAATTTAATTTACTAAGTATCAATTTCATCTTTTACAATTAGTAGCTATTTTATAAATTATTTATCTATTTTAATTAAGTATGTAACAACTAGCCATTTTTTATTTAAATTCTAACCTCAATTAAATTTGATTCCTAACCCAATTATATCAATCCAATACCTAAGCCCAGACCTAAATCCTACCCGGCCCAATCCCTCACTCAATCTGAACCGTCGATTAATTCTAATCAACGGTCCAGATCACCCCTTACCAAATTAAGACCTAAAGACTACCCCCCCCCATCTATCATTTCCCCCTCTCATTTCACTCAGCCGTCTCTCTGAATTCTTTCATCTCTCTCTCTAAATGCTCCACCTGCTGAGCCCATGTCATCCCTTCTCCGGCCACCTCTTTGCTGGAATCCATGGAGGTTACATCTCCTACTAGCCTTATGGCTCCCCCTTTTTGAACGTGTGTCATCGTTTGAGGCTTTCAAGTGAACCAGAGGTGGTCCAACTCACCTCTCCGATATCATGCCATTTTACGGTCATTTATTGCCGTTCGAGTAAGATCTACCACTTTCCGGCTAAAAACCGATAATATTTTGGGGTTTTCTACCCTTTTTGGATTTTTTCTTTGAAACCCTAGCTCTGAACCTCCCGATTTCTTTAGATCTGTAACAGATCTGTGAGTATTATGAGGTTTTTACATGTTTCCCTCAAAGATCTTCCTGTTTCTAAAACGATTTCCTCACTTCTAAAACTAGGGTTTTAAAACCTTTTGCAAAAAACAGTTTCCTTTTAATTTCTCAGCATTATTTTGTGGTTTTATAATGTTTAAATGATATTTGAGCCTTTTTATTCTGTTTGAGTCATTTTTGATAAAAACCTTTAAGCTTCTGGGTTTGATCTGTGAGTCCGAGTTTATACTGTTTACTTGTTCTAGCATGGCTACTGTGCTTTCATGTTCTATGTGTTCTTGTGATCTTCTGCTCTAATTGTTGTTAGGGTTTTCTGATTCTCTGTCACTTATGCCTAAATGTCTACTTTTCCTTTAATTATTTGCTACGAATCCCTAATTTTATGATTAGGATTTTCGGATTCTTGCTTAATATGTGTTATTCCAGTACTGTCTAATTAGTGCTCTATTAATGTTTTACACTATATCCTTAACTGATTTTTAGTTAAAACTGTGATATTTCCTTTGAATAATATTGATTACCTATTTTCGAGTGTTTCTTTACTTATGTGACATTTTCCTTAATTGATAGTTGTTCCCCTGTGATTTAAATCTCACCCGAGATTTTCTTGACTGATTTCCACAATTAAACTACTTTTTTGCCTTATTTCTGTGAATAAATATGCTGTCAATTATTTTTATACACCTTCCTTAGCTGATATATTCTGTATTTAGTCCTAATTGTATGCCATATACTTTTACTACCTCTTACATGGTAAAATCAGTTCTTCAATTGATTCTCTTTCCTTATTTATCGCTGTTGTATCTGTTTGAACTATGACTCCCTAATTAAAGGGAGCACTTGCATTGATTGGATTCTAAATGATTATTTCTATAATTTTGCTAAACTTTATTTGTTACCATATCTTCTTGCCTACTTTCAAAATTATATATACACTACTCTCTCATTAGCATAAGACAAGAACAAGCACTATTCTAAAACCTCTCTCAGACACATACATATTCTTCTCGCTCTTCTTTTTGATTATATGCTATTCTCAGTCGGCTGCAAGCCAAGACTGAGTATTATACTCTATTGCTCTTCACTCTGTGCTTATTCTCCTTTAACTGGTATATTTTCAGTTTAACTTAAAGCCTCCAAAACAACATGTTTCTTTTGGTATTGCAATTCATCTTATTTCTACTATGTTTTTTATCTGTGGTTCTGTTGTGTACCCTGTAATTAGAATGTCTACTCTATTACTTGGCTAGTATGATTCTCAAACTATACCCTTTCCCCCTAAACACAACATGTTACCCCCCTTAGCACCCCTCAATCTGATTCTGTTAGTTTCTGGCCTGAACATCTTTATGGAGAGACTGTTTCTATGATTGTTAAGTTCTGGGTAAACCTGTTAGGACTTCTTTGACTGTAACTTGTATGCAAATCTTCCTATGTGTACCTATTCCTATGTGTGTCTTATTTTTCCCCAACTCCCTTCTTCCCTATTTGTGTTTGTCGAAATGATCCTGCTCTTGCTCTATGTTTGGTTTTGATTATTATTCTAATTATCCTGTTCCCTCTCTTTCTCAAGTTGCTTCTCTCTTACATAAAATCTGCTGTTGTTTTTCCAACACTTATTTCAAACAAGCTGTTTTCAGAAACTGTTTTTCAACTCAACTCTTTCAAAACTATGTCAAGCACTCTCACTATACTCTTAGAAATCTAGGTTCTGCCCCTCTGATGTGTGACTACTTTGGGATCCTTATGAGATCCCTCTGAACTTTGATGCATTAGAGGTGGCCCTTCCACACCGCACTTACTCAGTATGGTTATGAAAATCTGGGTGTGAGCACTGCACGGGATCTCTTGAGATCCTTAGGGAACTCTGACACACCTGGATTATGTGAAAGGATGTGAACACCAATGGCATTGAGAAATTCTGGAGACTTTGTGCCTATCAATCAGCTCCCTATAGTGTAGCTTCTTTTTTTCTTTATTCAGTTATGTAATTTATGCAAATGGTCTGTAATAATTATTGTAAACAACTCTTGGGGATGGATAGTGAAAAGGGAAAGGGGTAACTATGCATGCTATAGATGTTAAAGGGTAGAGATCATGCTATTAGGTTTATATTTCCCTATTTGTGGAATATAAATCATGTTTAGGATTCATACGTGCAAGATCATGCATTAGAGATCATGTTTCCTAGGTCTTATGTCTACTGCTTTCGGCATGTTCATTTACTATCATCTCATGTAGAAAATCCTATGCTAAAATATGTTAATAACTGGTATTTTACAATCATGTTCTATGTTGGTGTACACACTTAATTCCTGTTTTAAGCGAAATAATATTAACCAACATGTCACTTCTGCATATTCTGAAAGCATGTTTAAATGCTGTAACATTTAAGCATCTAGAAAATACTGCTTAGGTTTTGCATTTACATCATTCTACATCTCTGTGCATTAGATACCATGTTTTAGGGTTGCACTCGCTTAAATACGCCTAGTTTAACTACTGATGCATGAAAAGGAATAAAAAAAACAACCTCACTCAGTTTTTCACAAACAACTGGCAATAAGTCTGTGTTCTGAATGCCTAGAACGACATGTTTAGGTAATATAATGACAAACAGTTCTTCTCTAAGTAATTCTGGTAATTGGTATACTGTCTCACACCTAGGCAAGCCTTAGGTGATTAACTTGTTTAAAACTAGGAAATCTGCCTCTTTTTATATGCTTAACAAGTTTAAAAATCAGTAGGCAAAACTGATTAGGACCCCTTTTTGACTTATAAAGACAAGTCTACATATATGTTTATACTCTGGACTCACCTAGACATCATGTCTTAGGATTCTTAATTTAAGTACTGCCCTTAACTGTGTTTGAGTCGTGCTGTCTATTTGCCTTACTTGTGGAGGTATACTTGAGCCTTTTTATTTGCTTTTCTGTGTCCCACTAATTGCAGTCCTATGTGTTTTTGTTTGTCGCCCTAGCATTTTCCCTTTAAACCTGAGGGGCTGCCTAGAACTTCCCTTATAGGTAGAGGTCCTAAACTCCTCCAGGACTATTAGGAAGGGACGGGTAACATCACGCAATAGAGGTCGCTGACCAACACTCGCTTTAATAACCTTTACGGGGTGGGAAGGGTAGATATGGACATGATGACCAGTGCGCTAATACCACGTGTATCCCCTCTTCGAGGAGTGATATATCGGGTTGTACTGATGTGATCCATATGACAAACAACCTAGGACTTCCCCTACCTTTGTATACATGTTTTATATATAACTCTTTCAAAAACCTTATTTAGATATTAAATATTTTCTAAACTTTAGAAACACATGTGTGCTTAGACTGCGAAACTTTGAAAATCCTTTACTTGTTTTAAAAAATTAATTGCCTATTTGCTATTTGCTCAAATTCACAAAGTTGTTTGGCCGGGAACCATAATTATGGATTCTGAGGGGTGCCTAAAACCTTCCCCTTGGAATAATTTCAAGCCCTTGCCCTATCTCTGGTTATCTAATTTTGTTTTTAAATGACCCAAATAGGTGCCCTAATGCACCTTAACTCGTTAGGTGGCGACTCTTCGAATCCTTGCATACCCCTTTCCCAAAAGGAAACTAGTTGTCCCAATAATGTCAAAAACCCTTGACCGACCCGAAAGGAGTTGGAAAAACGGGGGCGCGACACCATGTCCACCACCTACATATCAGCCACAATCTCCCAGATATTCCCAACCAGCTCCTGTTTACCACACCTACAACTCTCAACCATCTCATTTCCAATCACCCCCTGCTCGCCAAAATTTCCCGAGACCTCGACCCAACTTCGATCGCAGGCCTCCTAAACAATACACTGCCATTTCTGAACCTATTGACCGGCTGTATGAAATACTGAAAGCTGTTGGGTATGTCACTCCTATCCCTGTTGTAACCCCTGAGAATCCCTCTCAATGGGCTAATCCAAATAAAACCTGTACATACTATTCCGGCATGAAGGGACACACAATTGATGAATGCCACTCCCTGAAAGATAAGATACAATCCCTGATTGATAATAAGGTCATTCTAGAAAAGGAATCTACTCCCAATGTCCGCAACAACCCGCTCCCAGACCATAAGGGTGGAGGCATCAACATGATTGAGATAGAAGAAGACTGGGACCCAGAGGGGTCGATCGGGTTGATCATAGAAGGTGATGACCCAAAGAAGCCAGCAACCACTCTTAATCCTATCATAGTCCAGATCCATTCATCCGGATATGTTGAGGTAACTGCGTCATTCGAGTTTGAAATGGCGCCACTTACAAATGCACCAGTGCCGTTCGAGGTTGAAGTTGTGCCACCTGCTAAGGCACCCATACCATTCGAAGTGAAGGTAGCTGCACCAATCACAGTGGCGATGTCAACCACGCTGCCCTTTTACACCAACGCTGTAGCATGGGATTACGTAGATGAGGAAAGAAGGAAAGGCAAAGTCAACATCGAAGAAGCTACTGCTGCACAGGGGATGACAAGGACCGGCAGGGTCTATACACCTGAGCACTTGACAGAGTCTAGTAAGAATGCTTCCAACAGGCCTCCCATCATTGAGACAGGCCCAAATGATCTTTGGAGGAAGGTTCAGGCCAAAGAATACTCAGTCATCGATTAGTTGAATAAAACCCCAGCTCAGATATCCATTCTGTCATTGCTGCAGAATTCAGAGACGAACATGAATTCTTTGATGAAAGTGCTGAACGAAGCATATGTGCCAAATAAAATCACCAGTGGGGAAATGACCAATATGGTAGGTTAAGTACTATAGATTCATAAGATCACTTTCCACGAGGACGAGCTGCCACCTGAAGGGTTAAGTCATAACAAAGAACTGCACATCACTTCGCAATGTGAGGACTACTTCATCACCAGGATTCTAATTGACGGGGGATCAAACCTCAACATATTTCCATTGACAGCGCTCCAGAAATTGGGCAAGGGACTGTACGAGATAAGAGAAGGGTCGATGAATGTGAAAGCTTTCGACGGTTCTCAGAGGTCCACCATCGGCGAGATCGGCCTTTGTCTGTAAATGGGACCTACATGGTTCGAGGTTGAATTTCAGGTGATAGATGTATTCGCGTCATATAACCTGCTATTAGGATGACCGTGGATACATGCCGCTGGGTCTGTGGCCTCAACATTGCATCAAGCGGTGAAATTTGAATGGAACCACCAGGAAGTGATCATCCATGGGGATGGAAGCAACTCTATCTATAGTCGCCAGACGATTCCGGTGGTTGAAGGTAGAAGAAGGCTAGGTGGAGAAACCTACCAGCATATCGAGCGGGTCAACACAATAGACAAAGACAAATGGTAGGACAGTAAAATAGCGAGCATGATGAACTGGAGGGGATATGAGCCTGGCAAAGGGCTCAGCAAAAACCTTCAAGGGATCTCTAAGCCAATACAACTCAAACGCCATGGCACCACATTTGGGCTGGGATACAAGTATGCATGGCAAGAATACAAGAACTGGTCGCCACCATGGTGCGGTCCTTATTACCCATTGGAGCAGCTGATACCACATCTGGAGCAGACCTTTCAGCAGGCTGATATTATATGGGGGACAGAGGAAGAAGAAGCACCGGAAGCCTTGAAGAATTTATTCCTAGAAAATGATGATATGGACTATTGTGTCATTGTTGAGGAGGAGGAGGAGGAAGGCCCTTCCATTCAAGCCGCGAGAGAAGGATCATTCCTTAAGAACTGGACTATGAGAACCACCAGGGCCCGACGAGTCCCGGGGTAGCAAGGCTGAACAAACATTGTTTATTTTTCATTTGCTAAATGATTTCCTTTTCGCATTTTTATTTCTGCAATAAGATCTTCAATGTTGTAAAACATTGTTCAAATTATCAAAATCACTTTTTATGTTTTTATGAATCAATATTTATTATTATCATTTTTCTCTCATTACTTTATCTATACAACATCACTATTACTTATCTTGATGAACCAATGACTGTGACATTGCAATGAGACAACGCAACAAAAGGACATTGATTCAGAAGAAGAGGATGGCATACCTGATGAAATTATCAGAGAAGTTGATAATTTTGAGAACAGACCTAAGTCCAACCTAGACGAGACTGAGGTAGTCAACTTGGGAGATTCAAAGAATGTTAGAGAAACTCGGATCATCATCCATTTGTCACCGTCATAGAAAGAGGAGTATACATAGTTCTTGAAAGAGTATGAATATATATTTGCATGGTCGTACGACGACATGACTGGTCTGAGTACATCAGTTGTGGCTCACAAACTGCCAACCAATCCAATGTGCCCGCCAGTAAAACAAAACCTCAGAAAGTTCAAGCCTGACATGAGTTTAAAGATCAAGGAAGAAGTTACCAAGCAAATCAACGCCAAGGTTCTCAAGGTGGTTGAGTATCCAACATGGTTAGCCAACATCGTGCTAGTATCGAAGAAAGATGGAAATGTTAGAGTTTGTGTCGACTACCGGGATCTCAACCGGGCCAGTCCGAAGGATGACTTCCCTCTTCCAAACATACACATCCTGATTGACAATTGCACCAAGCATGAGCTTCAGTCGTTCGTGGATTGCTTCGCCGGTTACCATCAGATCTGGATAGATGAGAAAGATGCTGAGAAAACGTCTTTGATTACGCCGTGGGGAGTATACTGCTATAAGATGATGCCGTTCGGCCTAAAGAACGCTGGGGCCACCTATATGAGAGCTATGACCACTATCTTCCATGATATGATACACAAAGAGATCGAGGTATATGTGGACAATGTCATTATAGAGTCCAAGAAAGCCACTGACCATATAGCAGATCTGAGGAAGTTCTTCAATAGGTTGTGGAAATATAACTTAAAATTAAACCCCGCGAAGTGTGCGTTCGGGGTTCCTACTGGAAAATTTCTTGGGTTCATCGTCAGCCGCCGAGGGATAGAATTGGATATATCAAAGGTCAAATCCATCCAAGAGTTAGCACTGCCGAGGAACAAGAAAGATGTGATGAGTTTCTTGGGCCGCCTTAACTACATCAGCCGGTTCATAGCCCAATCCACGGTCATATGTGAACCAATCTTCAAGATGCTGAAGAAGGATGCTACAACCAAATGGACCGAGGATTGTCAAAAGGCGTTCGACAGAATCAAGGAGTACTTGTCAACACCGCCTGTCTTGGTACCACCGGAACCAGGTTGACCCTTGCTACTCTACTTCGCAGTGCTAGATGGAGCTTTCGGCTGCGTTATGGGGCAACACGATGAGACAAGGAGAAAACAGCAGGCCATTTATTATCTAAGTAAGAAGTTCACTCCATACGAGGCTCGGTATTCTCTGTTGGAACGTACCTGTTGTGCTCTAACCTGGGTAGCACAGAAGCTGAGACATTACTTCTGTGCCTACACAACATATCTCATATGAAGGATGGATCCTTTGAAGTACATCTTTCAGAAGCCTATGCCCACTGGCAAGCTGGCCAAGCTGCAAATCCTGCTGAGTGAGTTCGACATTGTCTATGTGACTTAGGAAGCAGTCAAGGGACAAGCATTAGCAGACCATCTTGCTGAGAATCCCGTGGATGGAGAATACGAACCCCTGAAAACGTATTTTCTCGATGGAGAAGTATCATTCATAGGAGAAGACATTGCAGAATCCTATGATGGTTGGAGAATGTTCTTTGATGGAGCGGCAAATTTCAAAGGAGTCGGCATTGGAGCCGTCCTGGTATCAGAAACTAGTCAACATTATCCGGTATCTGCTAAACTCAGATTCCCCTACACCAGCAATATGGCGGAATATGAAGCCTGCATCTTAGGGCTCAACATGGCCATTGGCATGAATGTTCAGGAGCTGCTAGTGATTGGTGACTCAGATTTGCTAATACACCAAGTACAAAGAGAATGGGCTACTCTGCCGTATCTGCACCATGTGCAAGAATTGAGAAAGAGGTTCATGAAGATAGAATTTTGGCACGTTCCCAAAGTTCAGAACGAGTTCGCCGATGCGTTGGCCACTTTATCATCCATGAAACATCATCTAGATAAGAAATTCATTGACCCTATTCCGGGAAAGATCCATAGCCAGCCAGCCTACTGTGCCTATGTTGAAGAGGAAGTAGACGAAAGACCATGGTTCCACGATATCAAGGAGTATCTATCAAAGGGAGAGTACCCAGAGCTTGCAAATCACATTCAGAAACGCACATATGAACGATTTTGTCTTAGCCAAGAAAATACTCAGAGCCGATTATTTTTGGATGACCATAGAAACGGACTGCGTCCAGTATGTCCGGGAATGCTACTGATGTCAGGTACATGCAGATATGATAAAGGTACCCCCAAATGAGCTCAATGCAACAAGCTCACAGTGGCTGTTCGCCGACTGGGGAATGGACGTCATTGGACCGATCGAGCCTACCGCCTCCAACGGACACAGGTTCATCTTAGTGGCAATTGATTATTTCACTAAATGGGTCAAAGCAACATCTTACAAAGCAGTGACTAAGAAAGTTGTGGCAGACTTTGTCCGCGACCGTATTATTTGTCAGTTCAGAGTTCCATAATCAATCATCACCGACAACGGTTCCAATCTCAACAGTGATCTGATGAAAGCTATGTGCGAGACCTTCAAGATCAAGCACAAGAATTCCACTGCCTATAGACCTTAGATGAATGGATCCGTAGAAGCCGCCAACAAGAACATCAAGAAGATAATGAGGAAGATGATAGAAAATCACAAACAGTGGCACGAGAAATTAACATTTGCTTTGCTGGGTTACCGCACCATGGTCCGTACGTCAACTGGGGTAACTCCCTACTTACTGGTTTATGGGTCAGAAGCCATCATTCCCGTCGAAGTGGAAATTCCTTTCTTGAGAATCATACAAGAAGCCGTGCTCAGTGATGCAGAATGGGTGAAGAGTCATTATGAGCAACTATCCCTCATAGACGGGAAAAGAATGAATGCAGTATGTCATGGGCAACTTTGTCATAATAGAATGACCAGAGCTTTCAACAAAAGAGTCAAGCCAAGACAGTTCACACCGGGGCAGCTGGTGTTAAAGAAGATCTTTCCATATCAAGATGAAGCCAAAGGGAAATTCTCTCCCAACTAGCAAGGTCCATATATGGTTCACCGAGTATTGACAAGAGGAGCACTTATACTTGCAGAAATGGACGGAGAAGTCTGGCCAAAGCCAATCAATTCAGATGCTGTCAAACGCTATTATGTGTAATCCTTTATGATTTTATCAATGATGTAAGCTGAACTACGCCTGACCTGATTCCCATTTAAGAGGGGATATGTAGGCAGCCCTACGGATTGGAAACTGGGGCAGAATTTTGAGGAGGACCCTCAAATTCCGAAGCAAGTTCAGCCGATCGCAGCATGCGCAACAGTCAGAGTCTTCAACCCATCTAACTGGGGAAGAATTTTGAGGGGGACCCTCAAAATTCCGTAGCATGAGAGGTTGCAATGTATTGAACTATTTCACAGTCGTCGGTTCATCTAAATTATTAAAAAAAAAATATACTATATCTTTACAAAATCATGCATACTTACTCTTGAAAATAGCTCTGTTTAGTGAACATTACCCCGATGATATGCACGGGATCATCAAACCAAGCTGAGCAAGGCAAGCAGAGCCAGCGGGGATACGAACCAACCTTCACCATTTACAGAACTCACGATTTTTCTTTGGATGCAGGAACAAAGAATAAACACGCAGAGAAGTCACAAATTTCAACACAGTTGCAAATGCAAAAGTTCACTGTCCGCACAAAGAATGAACCTGTTCAAAGTCACAAAAACCATCGCACTTGCCGATATTTGCTATCAGCACAAAGGATAACATGCTCCGCAATCACAATGCTCACAACAATCAAAATACCGCAATCTACTACCAGCTAAGAAATTCTACTGTCATTTATTATTTAATCTTCTGCATAAGTCTACCTTTCTGCCTTCCTTTGCATAAGGCTACCTTTCTGCCTTCCTCTGCATGAGGCTACCTTTCTACCTTCCCTTGAATAAGGCTAAGCTTTGCCTTCTTCTTGCATGAGACTAGGCTCTGTCTCCATTTTGCATGAGGTTAAGCTCTACCTCCATTTGCATAAGGCTAACTTTCTGCCTTCCCTTTGCATGAGGCTAAGCTCTGCCTTCATCTTGCATGGGACTAAGCTCTGTCCCCATTTTGCATGAGATTAAGCTCTATCTCCATCTGCATGAGGCTAATCTCTGCCTTCACCCTGCATGAGGCTAAGCTCTGCCTCCAATTTACTTTTTCACCGAGACTAAGCGCTGTCTCTCAGGAATTATTTACTTCCGTTCTCTTTCAGGCTAAGCTCTGCCCTTCAACTCGCAAGACTAAGCTCTGTCTTGTCAACATCATATTATTGCATCTCATGGGATGAAATATCTCCAACTTGTCCAAAGGCGTCATAGTTCGGAGGTACCATCTTCATGGCCCGAGAACACCATGTCATGGCCCGAGGATCTCTCAATCTTGCATATCATTATTCAAAGGCGTCATTGTTCGGAAGCACCATCTTCATGGCCCGATAACGTAATTTCATGGCCTACGAATCTCTCATCAAACAAATCATGGCCCAGGAAGTCATGGTCTAAGGACATCATCCTTAACCGTCCAAAGGCAATATTCATAGTCCAACGAGAACCTGCATCATGTTTAAATTTATGCACAATATAACTTGTATTGCTTTTATTTGCAGGTAACCTGGCGAGCAACGGCTATCCTAGCAGGAGCGATCCCGCTCCAGTTCTCCCAGCCATATCAAACCTAACCATTCCTGTAAATCATTCACTCATCCAGCCCTAGATGTTGCATCCGTTCTTGTGATAACTCCATCGGTATACTTCGCCGATGCATCTGGGACTACATACGGTCTGATTCCTGTAAAACCAGAGATATGTAGGCAGCTCAAAAGCAAGGGTGCGGCCTAAATCTCTCAAACCATTTCGCTCGGTCAAAATTGGCCATCATATCTTTACCCGACAAAATCTTTCATCCTTTCCGGGTAAAGAGGGGCAGCTGTTGATACCCGATTTTTCCTCAAAATATTTTTAAAATTGCATATATAACTTTAAAATCATGTACCAATAGCAATTGATATTTTCCCCTAATTTTCCTATATTTTTAATAATTTATATAACATTTTATTTCTAATAAATTATTATAAATTGGCATTACAAATGATTTCAAAAAGAATTTCTTGGTTTCATTAATTATTTTATTAAGACCAAATCATTTCACAATTAGCCGAACTGACATCTTTTGGCTATAATTGCAATAACTTTGCAATTATAGCCCAATCATATGATTTATACTATTTTTATCCAGAAATTAGTCATTGTATTTTTAAAATACTAAGTAATCATTTTCAACTATTTTCTATGCATGAAATTCATTTTGCACAATTATTAGTTATTTTATAAATTGTTTTATTTAATTTGATTGGGTATTTAACAAATGGCCACTTTTATTTCAATTATAGCCTAATTACATCTGACGCCAACCCAATTAAAAACGGCCCAAATACCCCAGGCCCGATACCCTATCCACCCGACCCAATCCTGTGTTTAATCTGGACCGTTGATCAATTTTGATCAACGACCCAGATTCCCTCTTTCATTAATTAATCCTAATGACCTACCCCTTCCCCCTCTTATTTCCCTCTCATTCTCTCCGCCGTTACATCTCTCATCTCTCTCACCCCTCTCAATTCTCTCTGCTAGAACCTAATGGTTCTCACCGACCGTCGACTTGCCGATAACCATGGTGGACTCTCCACCACCCCTAGCCTCATGGCTCTCCTTCCTATGCCAGGTATTGCTACCTTGAAGTCCTCAAAGGAACCAGAAGGCGGTTCACTCACCTCCCATGGTTTTTCATGTCATTCTCAGGCCGTTCATGGCCGTCCGAGTAAGAATCTACCATCTCCGGCTAGAACCTGTGGTATCTGGGCCGTTTCTCTTTCTCTTAGGGTTATCTCTATGAAACCCTAACTATTGGCTCTTGATTTCTTAGATCTGTAATAGATCTGGGTGTATTTCGAGCTATTCTGTTGTTTTCCGTAAAAGATTTTTCGATTTCCCTATAATGACTCTTCATCTTCGAACTATGGTTCTTAAACCTCTTTTCAAAAACGGTTTTCTTTCTGATTTTTAGTATTGTCCTATGATTTTAATTATGTTTAAGCGTTTATTTGATCTTTTCCCCTTTTGTTTGACCTATTTTTTGTTAAAACCGTAAGTTCGTGGTTTTAATCCTAGATCCTAAGTATGTCTTTGGTAATATGTTTGTTCAACCTGCATATGTGTTTGTTTCTCATGAACATCCTGTGATTATGTGATTTTTACCCTATGTTTGCTTGTTAGGATTTTTGATTTCGATTATTCTTGCCTATATCATGATTATTCTGTTAATTTAGACTATGCTCTATATGAATCCCCAATTTTTATATGATTTTACCCTACTCGGCTTCTTAGGGTTTCTGATTTTTGTTGATTATGAGTTTTATTCCGTTTGTTCTCATAAAATTTCTCCTAAATCAGTACTACTTTCTATTTGTGAGTCCCTGAATCTTTGTGATTGATTCTTCACTGATCTCGCATGATACTCTCTACTGATTTTAACCTTGTGAAATATTTTCTGACCTTATTCTATGGTTAATTATGCTGTTAACTGATTTTAAGCATTGTCCTTAATTAAAGCATGATGTACCTAGTCTCTATTACATGTGATATACTTGTATTATACTTATGTTGTTTCCTTATTTGTTATACTCAGCCTCATACAATTTTCTTTCCTTATTTTATCACATGTCTATTACCGTTTGAGTTGGACTCCTTAATTAAAGGAAGTCCTTGTACTGATTTGATTCTAATTGGTACATGTTTCTATAATCATTGCTGAACTTTGATTTTTACTTTTTGCTACCTGTTTTTTAAAACTATAAATACCCTGCTCTTTCATTAGCACACACACAAACAAATTGTTTAAAAACTCGATCCCTTACACAAAAAACTCTCTTCTACTCACTCTTTTCTCTGGTTACTTGCTCTTATTCTAAGTCAGCCGGCTGTAAGCCAAGGCTGACTACTGTACTCTTTGGTTCTTCATTCTGTTTTTTCTCTCTTCTATACTGGTATGTCCTAATTTCAGTTTAAGTCCCAAAAATAATATGTTTCTTTTGCTACTTCAATCCATCCTATTTCTAGTATGTTTTTACTTATGGTTTTGCTGTGAAGTTTGTACTTAACCTGATTGCCTTATTGTTCACTTAGCATGTCATGTACCCCCTCCCTTATACTCAGCATGTTTATGAAATGTTACCCCCCTTCTATTATATCTCAATATGATTCTACTTTATTTATGTTTCTTTGATTACTTGCATGAACTTTTGTGGCAAAACAATTTGTACTTTATGTTACTTAGTTCTGTGTAGTTCTGAATAGTTATAAAATATATGTTGTACCTTAATCCCTTGAGCCCTTAGGATTTCTCAGATTCTGTATCTATGTGTACCTCTACCTACTATGTGCTTACCTTTATATGCTCTATGCTTGTCCCCAATTCCCATTACCCCTGTTTGTGGTTGCTGGACTTGTCTTGGTTTTTTGTTCTTTGTATGATGTTGAAACTGTTTTGATCTTGAGGTTGGTATGTTGTTTGTTTTGATTGCCCTGCTCTTTTTTCAAACTGTTTCATTGAATAAACTCCTCTGTTGTCTTTTACAAAATCATTTCAAACAAGTCCCTTTTCAAAAACTGTTTTTCCTACTCAATCTTTTCTAAACTATGTCAAGCACTCTCACTCTACTCTTAGACATCTAAATTCTACCCCTCTAATGTGTGACTGCTGAGGGATCCCTCTGAACTCCGATACATTAGAGATGGCACTTCCACACTGCACTTACTTGACCATGGTTATGAAATTTGGGTGTGAGCATTGCCCGGGATCCCTTGAGGTCCTTAGGGAAGTTTGACACACTCGGATTATGTGAAAGGCTGTGAGACCATTTTGGCATCTGAGATTATGAAATCTGGGCCTATTTGTAGGCTCCCTATAGTGTAACTTCTTATTTTTCCTTATCTACTTATGTAATTCATTCAATACTGATTTGTAATAATTTATTGTAAACGAATATTGTGGATGGATAGTGAAAAAGGGGAAGGGTAGCTATACATGTTATAGATATCTAAGGGTAGAAATCCTGTTTTTAGGTTTACATTTCCTACATGCGCAATAGAACTCATGTTTAGGATCAATATGTGCAAAGCATGTCATGCATTAGATACCATGCCCCATAGGTTTTATGAATACTGTTTTCATCATCTTATTTTGGCACTATTGTTTTATCACTTAGGAATCTTGTTCTAGGATAAACAACATTAATATAAACTGCTACTCATGCAAATCATGTCTAATAAAGCTGTAACTTTCTATGCACTTAGAGATCCTGCTTTATGAGATTTCGCAATCATGTTGTGCATTTAGAAATCCTGCTCTAGGAATCCTGCATATAAATCATTCTGTACCTTATATGTGCACATTAGACACCATGTTTTAGGGTCCTGATCGTACTCGCTGTATTAACACCTAGTTTAACTACTGATCATGAAAATGGCATAAAACAATCTCATCCTGTTCAAGTAAAGTGGGTAACAACTCTATATTTTGCAACACCTAGAACATCATGTTATAACAATTTTCTTCAATAACTCTTGTAACAATTCAACATCATCCCACGTCTAGGAAAACCTTAGGTAATCAAAATTCTTATAAAACTGGAAATTGTTCTTTGTGTTTACTGCTTAACAGGCTTAAAATCAGTAGGCAAATTAATTAGGAACCTGTTTCTATGTTTATAAAATAAACTGCATATGTTCTGTGATTTGACATTCACCTAGACATGATGTCTTAGGATCTTGTTTAATAATAATACCCTTATTTGAGTTTGAGTCGTGCTGTTTACATGCACTATATGTGGAGGTAAACTTGAGCCTCTTATTTGCTCTTTCCTGTTTTATTTGCTGAAGTTCTATGTGTTATTGCTTGTTGCCTTAGTATTTTCTCCTTTAAACCTAAGGGTCTGTCTAGAACTGCCCATAGGTAGAGGTCCTAAATTCCTCCAGGGCCATTAATAAGGGGACGGGTAACAACACGCATAGAGCTCGCTAAATAACACTCGCTTTAATAATCACTAAGAGGTGGGAAAGGGTAGATATGGATATGATGACCGGTGCGCTAATGCCACGTGTAGCCCCTCTTTGAGGAGTGATTACCAGGCATTGTACTGATGTGATCCTATAGGATAAATAACCTAGGACC